>BLBF01000094.1:6745266-6827562 GCA_015471245.1 Laticauda colubrina | reverse complement strand
GGAGCCAAGCTGCACTGAAAGCCTCCAACACAAGAACAGAGTGTTGCCAGCCAATCAAAGCCACAAAACAGACAGAAGAAACCAGAAACACCAATCAATCAAACTCCAAGTCCAATGAACACAGATCCCGAAGGAAGCTAAACAGCACATATCTTAGGCTTTCGCGGGTACTTACATGTGTGCTGGATGGTCCAAACGGACCTAAACTGTCCCGAAGAGACGGTGATAGTGAAGGGTGCGTCCTGTAGATCCCAGGGATATCGCAAAGTCCCTGGTTGATCCAGGAGAAGCCCTTTTGCCAGTGGTAGAGAGGCAGCCCCCAAAGCTGCTGAAGTTGGGACAGCTCTGAATGGAAGAGGTTGAAAGAGAAAGTGTGTCGGTTTGGTGAGAACTGTTCTTTTATTATTTTAAGACTTAAAAGGACTTCAAAGGACACCCTAAGGGGAAAAAGAATCTGTAAAAGTTTTGACAGAACTGAATAAGCGGCAGTTTTTAAATAGAAGTGTCAAATAAAGGCTTTGTTTTATGTTTTCTATGGTTGGATTACTATTGTGATTCAGCATTTGCTAACTGGACTGGTTTTTTCTCTATTTATTCATATCTATTCATATCTATTTTTTCCTCTTCTCTTCTATTTTGATTTTGTAATATTTGAAGTTAGAGGCTTTTTAAAATATTTTAGATCAGAGGCTCCCTTAAGCTATACTTTTTTTAAACTTTTATTACGTTTTGTCTGGGAAAGGAGGGGGAGAGTGAGAGTAAAGAAACTTTGTAACACTGCCAACTAGAGGCTTGTGAAATTCTTTTTCAAGGACATTGCTACATGATAAGATAGAGGGAAGAGTACGGAAGAGTGTTCTTCTGGATTTCTATCAACAATTGAAACTTGGCTTTGAAGTTTGGAGTGAGCTATGATAAGAGCCTTGGATAATTAAATAAAGTGCAGTGTGTTTCTTTTTATTTTCTTAAGTTGGGTCACCACCACCCTCACCAGCTGTATTGTTCATTTTTTCTTTTTAAAACCTTTATTTTTGTAATATTTTCATCTTTGCTTTGTATTTTAAAGGGAAAGCCTCAAAATCTTTCTTTTTTCTTTTCCTTTCTTCTTTGGGACTTTTTGTTTTTTGATATGATTTTTTTAATTTGAAAACTTTCAATTGGATTAAGGTGTTGAAGAACCTGAAGAATAACTTTTATTTTTTTAAATTCTTTTTTACTTTTTGCTCTTTTTAAACTTTTTTTATTCTTCTCCTTCCTTTCTACCTAATTACTGATTGGATTAAGGTTAAGAAGAACCTGAAGAATTTTTTTCTCTCTCCTTTTCTTTTTATTATTATTGGGTTTTTCTCTCTACCATTTTTATTTTTCATTTTGGATTATAATTGGCTATTTCATAATTGGATTAGGGTTTAGAAGAACCTGAAGATCCTGAATTGTTTAAAATGAGTAGGAAATTTATAGCTTCTGGCTCTTCAACTTCTACTTCTGCCTCCCCACCATCTGGAGGACAACATTCAATTCAGACAATGTTAAAGCAAGACAAAGATCAAGGAAGAGTGACTCTACAGATGATTATGCAAGGAATCCAAGACCTTAAAATAAAATCAGATACCATTGAAAAGAGAATAGAAAATATTGAGCAAAGAACAGAGAAAACTGATGAAAAGGTGGAGGATATTCAACAAATGATGGTGAAATATGATGAGAGATTCTAAAAAATTGAAGAAAAAGACTAACAAAGAGACAAGAAGATTAGAGATATCGATATTAGATTAACAGTGGTGGAACAAGATAAAAGTGGGATGCTGAAATGGGAGATGAACAGATCAGAATTCTATCTCAGATTTCAAAACATAGAGGAAGAAAAAGGACAAAATATAGCTGAGATAATGATGGAAATATTGGCTGAAGCTTTGGAAATAACAGAAGAGAAGATGATGGATGGAGTAGATGCGGTATACCGAGTTTTTACAAGATATGCGATGAGAAATAACCTACCAAGAGAAGTTCATATCAGATTTACAAAAAAGCCATTAAAACACAAATATTACAAGTGGTAAGAGAGAAAACATTGAAATACAAAGACAAAGAGATAGTGGTTTTAAAGCAAATACACAGAAGAGTGAGAGAGATGAGAAGACAATATCGATTTATGACTAAAATGCTATTGAAAAAGGAGGTGAATCATAGATGGCTAATCCCAGAAGGGTTAATGATTAACATGGCAAGAACAGAGATATAAAATTGATTCAATTGAGAAAGCAGAATTATTCTATGCAGAATTTTTTGGAAGGAGAGAGGAGGCAGAAAAAGAGATTTCACTAATTGAATTCCAAGACAACCAAATGGAGACTGAAAAAGAAGAAGGCGCAGTAGGTGGATCGGTGGAGACTAAAGAACAACGTGAACCAAGATCTATGAGAGCTGCCAAACCTAATTATAAAGCATAATTATGGAAGAGAAAAAACTGATTACAATGAATATAAATGGACTTAATTCAGCTTTTAAAAGAAGGAAAATTTTTCACAGATTAGAGAAACTAAAATTTGATATAATTTGTCTACAAGAAGAACATATTAAAAAACAACATGAACAATTGTTGATACAGCCAAAATTAGGGAAAATATTTACTTCTTTGACTCAATATAAGAAAAGAGGAGTGGTTTTATATATCAAAGAGACCATTTCAGCAAAATTGATTTATACTGATGAAGACGGAAGAGTATTAATGGTGGAAATAATTAATAATAATACGAAAACACTCTTGATTGCAATTTATGCTCCAAATGATAAACAAGAAGAATTTTATAAAAAATTACACATGAAAATAATTGAACTGAACTATGTCAATATAGTTATGATGGGAGATTTCAATGGAATTGTACACAATAAACTGGACTATATAACAACAACAACAACAACAACAAAGCAAAATAGGAAGACTCTCCCCAAAACCTTTTTTAAAATGATAGATAAAATAAATTTAAAAGATATATGGAGAGAAAGAAATGTTAAAACCAAACAATACAGTTTTTACTCAAATAGACATTTAACATGGTCCAGAATAGATATGATTTGGACTTCAACAGAATTAATATCTAATATTCAAGAAACAAATATTAAAACAAGTATTTGGGCAGACCATAATCCAATGACAATTAAATGGAAAGGACAAAAAAGAAGATCGAGATGGACGTTAAATAATACTATTCTAAAGGAGAAGGATTTTATATAGCAGATGGAGAAAGAATTGGTTTTTTTCTTTAGAGAAAAAAAAAAGAAGATACTTCAATTCAGAATATATGGAACACAATGAAGGCATATGCTAGAGGCTTGATAATAGACTACACAAGGAAAAGGAACATTAGGAAAAGGTAAGCCATGGAAGCTTTAGAAGATGAGTATAAAAAACTCGAAAAAGAACTACAGAAAATGCCACAGAAAAAAGACATTAAGCTAAAACTGGATACAATTAAACATAAAATGAGTTTAACAGAGAAAGAAGAATTAGCACAGAAAATTAGAAGTGCTAAACAGAATTATTTTGAGGATGCAAACAAACCAAGTAGATGATTAGCATACAAATTGAGAGAGGAAAAAGAATTAAGGAAAATACCGCAGTTAATAGATGATCAAGGTCAGGTTTGTCATGGCAATAAAGAGAAGAAGGAAATCATTCGAGACTTTTATGGGAAATTATATGAGCAAGAGAATTTTGATGAGGAAAGAATTAAATAGTATTTACAGAATGCTAATCTACCAAAGATACCTAAAGAGACTGAAAAAAACGTTAGAAAGCAACATAACCATGATGGAGTTAACCGAAGCACTTAAGAAACAAAACAATGGGAAGGCACCAGGATCAGATGGATTTCCAGCAGAATTCTATAAAACATTGCAAGAATCGCTGAACCTTCCATTGCTAGAAGTCATGAAAGAAGTTATGCTAAAGAAGAAGATACCTAAAATATGGTCAGAAGCCTATCTTACACTTATTCCAAAAGAAGAGACTGATTCATTACAAATTAAGAATTATAGACCCATTTCTTTATTAAATGCAGATTATAAAATCTTCGCTTCAATATTGGCAGAGAGAGACTCAAAAAATATTTAAATAATTTTATTCATTCTGACCAAAATGGATTTCTGCCAAAGAGACAAATTAAAGATAATATGAGAGTAATATTGGACACTTTGGAATATTATGAGGCTCACCTTGAAAAACAAATGGCTTTGATATTTTTAGATGCACAAAAGGCATTTGATAATGTGAACTGGAGATTCATGTTATTATTTTTATTAGAACAGATGGGCTTTGCCAGAAAATTTATTCAAGCAATACAAGCCATATATTATAAGCAAACAGCAAAGGTAATGATCGAGGGAGAATTAACAGACTCTATCAATATAAGATAAGGTACAAGACAAGGTTGCCCACTATCACCTTTTCTATTCATATTAACTCTGGAAGTGTTAAATAGAAACATTAGAGATGAAAAGAGTATAAAAGGAATGAAAATTAAAAAGGAAGAATTTAAATTGCAAGCTTTTGCAGATGATTTGGCTTTTATTTTACAAGACCCTCCAGAAACAGCACCAAAACTATTGGAAAAGATAGAAGCATATGGTAAGGTGGCCGGCTTGAAAATAAACAAAGACAAAACAAAGATTTTGACAAAGAACATGTTACTAAGACAAAAAGAAGAATTGGCAGATGTATTGAAAATTCAAGTTATGAATAAAGTTAAGTACTTGGGGATACATTTGACAGCAAGATGTAGTACATTAAAAGAGAACAATTACATTAAACTTAAACAACAGATAGCACTAGACTTGACGAAATGGGAAAAATCTACAATTGTCACTAATAGGGAGAATTTCAACAATCAAAATGAATATTTTACCCAGAATTCTATACTTGTTTCAAACAATACCAATTAGGTTTGGAAAGGACTACTTTGAACATTTAAACAAAATTGTGTTTAAATATATATGGCAAGGTAAGAAAGCGAGAATAAAGTTAAAAATCTTACCAGATGCTAGAATTTGAGGAGGATTTGGTTTGCCGAATTGGAAGTTGTACTACCATCCTACAAACTTGATATGGGTTAAGGAATGGATAACATTAAGAAATACTAGATTGTTGGCATTAGAAGGACATGATTTGTTGTTGGAGTGGCATGCCTTTTTATGGTATAAAGGAAGTAAAATACAGGGTTATTTTAGAAGATATCATGTACGGGAGTCTCTGTGGTTAAATTGGGAGAAGATTAAAAGACAACGTTTTTTGAAAATTCCAGTCTGGTTATCGACTATTGAAGCATTTTCTTATCCTATAACATATAAGAAGGAACAAACGGTTAAATATGGGGAAATTTTGAATGAACAGGGTGAACTTAAATCGATGCAAAAACTAGAGGAACAAAGTATAAAGATGAATTGGTTTTCTTACGCACAAATACATTCAAGGTATGAAAAAGACTTCAAAACAGAAGGTTTCTATAATAAATTGACTGATTTAGATAAGATTTTGACAGGTACTGATGAAAAGGTGATTAAAAAATTGTATGGATATTTATTAGAAATTAAACTAGAAGAAGAATAAGTTAAAGAAACTATGATTGTTTGGGGGAAGAATTTTGGATATGGGATTGATCTAGAGAAATGGCAAAAATTGTGGTCTCAAAATTATAAAATGACAATGTCAACAGTATTTAAAGAAAATCTGTATAAGATGTTTTACAGGTGGCATTTTCTCCCAACAAGAATAGCAAGAATGTTGAAGAATAAATCCAAAAGATGTTGGAAATGTCATCAGATACCTGGCTCATATTACCATATGTGGTGGACTTGTGCGGATGCAAAAAAATATTGGACTAAAATCCACACGTGGTTGGAAAAAATGATTAAAAAGCATATCGATTTAAAACCAGAGATATTTTTATTGGGAATTCTACCTGATATATACAGCAAAGATTTAAAATATTTGATTGGAAACGTATTAACAGCAGCTAGGATTGTGTTTGCTAAAAATTGGAAAAATGAGAAAATATCATTGCAGGAGGAAATTATTAAGAAAATACTGGAATGTGCTGAAATGAGTAGATTTACATTTGAAATTAGAGAACAAGAGGATAAACAATATTACAAAATTTGGGACCTTTTCTATCAATGGTTAGACATTAAAATATAGTAATAGAATATGTAGAATTATAGAAAATAATGAATATATAAAGATGTCTTTCTTTTTTTTTGTTATTATTATTACATATATAAAATATTTTTAAGATAGATTTGAAAGGACTATATGAATTGTTATAAAATAAACTAAATATAGCTATCTCGCAAAGTATGAATGAATAAAATTATAGTCAAATGATTTAATAATAATACTAGGATATTCAATTTCTGATAATATGAGTTATTATGTAATGTAGCTGTAATTGAGACTACAAAATCAATGCACAAAAATTTTGTAAACCAACCGACACACTGTATACTTATGGAAGAAAGCTGGATGTTTTTATGTTTTGTTTGTTTTTGTTTGTCCTTAAAAATCAATAAAACTTTTTTTTTTAAAAAAAAGAGTAGTTCTAAGTGACCCTGCTTCACAATATCTACCTAACCATGTTTTGTTCTGTCCATAAAGTACATTTTAAGCAGCATATGGCACAGTTGGAAACTTGACTGAATCATAATGCTAGGTCTTCCTTTTTTGCACTGTCATTATAATATCCTCAAGCAATTATGAAAAACACTTTCCTTTTTAGATGGCTTTGTGTTTTTGAAATTCTGATTCTTCTAAGCAACATGATTCCATTTTTTACTTATTGATTTATATTTGTTATTTGTAAAAGCTAGATTGCCGTGCTCCCATGATGATGAAGATAAACCAGAAGATAATCTTCTACTATGAGCCATAGTAGTACAGTGGTTAGAGTGCAGTTTTACAAGTTACTTCTGCTGCCTGCAATTTGGCAGTTCAAATCTCACCAGGATTGACTCAGCCTTCCATCCTTCTGAGGTGGGTAAGATGAGGACCCAAAATTGTTGGGGGCAACATGCTGACTATGTAAAGCACTTAGAGAAGGCTGTGAAACACTGTATATATATATAAGTCTAAGTGCAATTGCTATTGCTACTATTTATAGGATTTGGATAACTCAATTCTCATTACTTACCAAATACCTAGATTTCTTCTTCCCATTAATCAGTGATACTAAAGACAGATTTGATTATGTTCCTATTGTATTATTCATCTACTGTGTTGTATTAAAAGTACTATTGTATTTTTATACCAATGGAATAGATGGTACCCTTTTTAATATGCTGTGGCATATAAAATCTAAGGACTTTGAATAATGGCACATCTGCTTGTAGCACAAGTGTTTAAATATTTTGTTCATTGCAACATGTTGTAATTTTGGTGGAGGGAATCACACAAGAAATCTTTCTCCACCCTTTTTCTATGGTACTGGAATGAAATTTTGAATAAAAAGCTTAAGCCCCTGTCACACTGCACCAACGGATGCAAAGAGGATGTAAAACGGACAAAAAAGCTTGCCATCCATTGGTTAACGCGATGTACTCACTGCCTCCGTTTTGCTTCCTCTCTATCCGTCCAGCATCCATTTATTGACGTTTCATCCGCTCAGAAAGTTTTGAGCTGCTCAAAACTTTTGCGCGGAAAATGTATCCAATTCATCCATTCTGCATCTGCTACGCATCTGCTACGCATCCGTTCTGCATCCGTTATGCATCTGCTATATCCGCTAGGCATCCGTTCGGCATCCGCACAACTCGCATCTGCTCGGACACAGGGAGGAAGCGGAACGGATGCGGAACGAATGCAGAACGGATGCCTAGCGGATGCAGCATGGAAACAAAGCATGGAAAACGGAAAAAACGTCCTCAGAGGGGACCTATCTCGGATATTAAGGATGTCTACAGGAAGCCTAGAGGATGCCTAGAGGATGCCAAGGGACACCTATACTGCCTATAAAAAGGGGGAGCAACACATCTGGATCTCACTTTCAGACCAGCAGCTCTGCGGTGCAGACCTCTGCAGCCTTCATCTGCCTCTTGCTCTCCCACAGCATCCAGTCATGTCCACCGTGGATCATAACACAGTCCTTTTGGCAGCCACCATCCTTCTGCAACAGTGCAAAGCCATCTACAGGCTCTGTGAACTCTACTACAGGAAGAAAAAGGGGCGGCCAAGAAGCGTCTGGGTACGAAGATGGTTTGCCAGGAGAGCAGAGGATGGACTGTAAAACAAGCTGATGGTGGAGCTCAGGAATGAAGACACTCGTGCATTCCAGAACTTCATGAGGATGCCTCCAGCCATGTTTGATGAAGTTGTGCAGCGGCTGACACCCATGTTGACCAAGGCAAACACCAACTTCTGGCCCAGCCTGGACCCTGGGCTCAAGGTGGCACTCACTCTGCGCCACCTGGCCTCAGGGACCACCTACAGGAGCATGCAGAACGGCTGGAGGGTGACACCCAACTCCATCAGCATTGTGGTCAGAGAAGTGGTGCAGGCCATCATCAAAGAATACAAGGAGGAGCTCCTCCAGTGCCCCTCCACTGAAGAAGGATGGAAGAAAGTTGCAGAGCAGTGGTATCAGAGGTGGAACTTCCCACACACCGTTGGAGCCATCGATGGCAAGCATGTGGCCTGCAAAGTGCCAGCCAACTCAGGGTCCACTTATTTCAACTACAAGGGCTTCTTCAGCATCATCCTCTTCGCCATGGTCGATGCTGACTACAAGTTCATGTACATCGATGCTTCAGGCAATGGGTCAGATTCAGATGCCCAGGTATACAACGCAAGTGACCTCAAGGGTAGGCTGGAACGCAACCTCATCGTGGGCTTCCCAGATCCAGAACCCCTGCCCAACGACACACAAGATGTGCCCTACTTCAGCGTGGGGGATGACACCTTCTCCCTCACAACCTACCTCATGAAGCCCTACACCTCCAGACTCCTCACCCGTGAAGAGAGGATCTTCAACTACAGGCTGTCCAGGGCAAGATGGGTGGTGGAGAACGCCTTTGGCATCCTGGCCAACAGGTTCCAGGTACTTCTCACCACCATGCAGCATCGCCCAGAGACCGTGAGGAGGATCGTGGAAGCTTGCTGCACCCTGCACAATCTCAGGCGCACCCGCTACCCAGTCTTGCAGAACAGGCTTGTGGACCTCCAACAAGGCAATGGGGACATGGAGCCTGGGGAATGGAGGCAAGGGCGAAATCAGATAGACACTGAGGATGTGCAAGGCCCCAACAGAGCCTCACGTGAAGGGAAGAAGCAGCGCAACCTCCTGAAACACTGGTGCAACTCCCCAGCTGGAGCAGTGGAGTGGCAAGACAGGATGATAGATGCTTAATGGATGCTTCCTTGAGCCTGTCTCATCACACGGATGAGATTGGGCCATGTAAGTTGGGTGGGCCTACAATGAACAGGGCATTTAATAAAGAGTTGTGTTTATGTTGAAATGTGTGGATCAATGATTACATTGTTATTGATAATAAAGGGCCATAGGTGTGGTACCCGGGAGGGTGTACCATACAGTCCCATTATGCTTGTACTGGAGGTTTATCTATCCCACAGCTATTACCCATCCCAAAGGTATCCCTGCCCATTCCACAGCTATCTCAACCCATCCCACTGCTATCCTTACCCATCCCACAAGCATGCAAAGGCTTAAACCATTTCTAAAAGTTTCCAGCAAGACTTTATTAAAAAAAAGAAATGAAGCAAGTGTGTGAATCAAAAATAGACTTTATTAACAACAAGCTATAAGACAAAAATGAGTCTCTGGCACTCGTCTTGGTCGCTCAGTCTCAGGGGTGAAGGGTGCAGGTGCTGTGGAGGTGGCTGGTGCTGGAGTGCTTGTCATCAGCTCCTCCAGAAGCAGAAGCAGCAGAAGCCCCAGCCCCAGAAGAGCGAGCCCGTGCTGCAGAAGCCCCAGCAGAACCAGAGTGAGGGCCAGGGGGCGGGATGGTAGCCTTGTTACTCTTGCAAGGGCTGGCAGCAGATGGCTGAGGCTTGCTGTGCTTCAGCATTATTGTGGGGTTGCTGGCTGGCAGGAAGGCTGGCAGGGAGGCAGGCACCAAGGCAGGAAGGCTGGCAGGGAGGCAGGGAGGCAGGCACCAAGGCTGGCAGGAAGGCTGGCAGGCAGGCAGGTACCAAGGCTGGCAGGCAGGCAGGCACCAAGGCTGGCAGGAAGGCTGGCAGGAAGGCTGGCAGGGAGGCAGGCACCAAGGCTTGCAGGAAGGCTGGCAGGCAGGCAGGCACCAAGGCTGGCAGGCAGACTGGCTGGCTGGCAGGCAGACAGCAAGGCTGGCAGGGAGGCTGGCAGGCAGGCAGACAGCAAGGCTGGCAGGGAGGCTGGCAGGGAGGCTGGCAGCAAGGCTGGCAGCAAGACTTGCAGGCAGACATGCAGCCAGGACAGGCAAGGCAGTCAATGTGTCTGGAAGCAGGTCTTTCCTCTGAATGGAGATCTGCTTCCGAGCTGCTTCCGTTATATCTACGGGGCTGATGCAATGCATCCTCCCCGCATGCGCAATTAATGTTCGGCATCCATTAGGCTTCCACTGTGCATCCGCTGTGCATCTGCTGTGCATCCGCTGTGCATCCGCTGTATCCGTTCCGCATCCGCTTTGCTGCGCCCCCCCGGAAGCCTAGCGGATGTGCCATCCGCTCCCATCCGCTTCCATCCGCTGGGCTTCCGTTCCGCATCCGCTTTCCATCCGCCCTGCGTCCTCCCCGTGTCCGTGTTATCCGCTCCGGTTATGCAAATTTT
Organism: Laticauda colubrina; assembly: GCA_015471245.1. Classification (NCBI taxonomy): domain Eukaryota; kingdom Metazoa; phylum Chordata; class Lepidosauria; order Squamata; family Elapidae; genus Laticauda; species Laticauda colubrina. Next base: position 6,816,751 of record BLBF01000094.1, on the reverse strand, counting down.
TGCCCCTTCTGAGAGCGGATAACAACGGATGGAACATTTTTCTCATCCGTTGTGTCCGTTTTGCATCCGTTGGGCAGTGTGACAGGGCCTTTAGATCTGATATAAAAAGCTGTTTACTTCAGAAAGTATTTATGTGCAGTATAGCCATTTAAATATAATTTAAAAAACAATGTCAACTATCATGAGCAAGCAGGAGAAAATGAGGGCCATCAATAGTTTGTAATATAGATTTTACATCCAAGTTTGTTGCAACCCCAGCAAAAATCACCATTCTTTCAAGTTCATAATAAACAAATTTGAACTGGAATAAGATGACTTTGAAACTCTGCAATCAGAGGTGGGCTCCTACAGGTTTGCCTGGGTTCATGCAAACCTGTAGCTAAAGTTATGGCTGGTTCAGTGAACCACCAAATCTCACCCCTGGCTGGGGTCTCCCACCCCACCCTCCCCTCCACTCCACTCCCAGGAGTCTCCAGGCAGCTTGTTTTGGATGAGAGATAAGTGCAGTGCCCATACAAAGGCTCAGGGAGGGCAAAAAAAACAGGCCTCCTAGAAGTTTCGGAAGTCTGAAAATGGGCCTTGTTTCTGGCTTCTGGAGCCTGGGGGAGGCCGTTTTTGCCCTCCCAGAGGTTTGAGAAAAGCCTCCAGAGCCCGGGGAATGTGAAAATGCCTCTCTCCACCATGGGGTTCAGGAGGCTAGCTAGGCCACGCCCACCCACCCATCCAGCAACCGGGCAGAGAACTAGTTGCTGAAATTTTTGAAACCCACTCCTATTCACAACATTATGTGCATTATATTTGAATGGGATGGGGACAGATTTCTTTGAATTTACTCAAAAGAGGGTGAAAGTACCAAAATTTCCTAAGGGCCATAACTATCATGCTAATTGTGGTAACATCATTAAAGGAAAATCAATGGCTGAAATTATCTCATGATGTTTTTCACTGAAAAAGTCTTTCACTATATTTCCACTAGGTTTAACTGAAGCCTGGAATATCAAAGAGATACTATTTTCTAGTAAGATTGTACAATGGAAGATAGAACATATACACGTGCATACCCCTTGAGATCTCATAAGCACAAGAACAACGCATTATGCTGTTTTCCCATAAGATTTTTACCAAAATTTCTTTACCAAGAACTTTCAAAGAGAGGAGTATTCTCCACAAAAGATAATACAGTAGAACTTATGATGCTAGGACATAATAATATAAAGACTCCATAAGACCTAATGATGCCAACACATTAAACTATACAAGATTAAGAAACAATATTAAAGATTTAACATTCTGCTTTACAGAAAGCAATTTGGGGAGATTTAAAGGATGCAAATTTGTTAAAAAGAAGTTGAAAGAGTATTACCATTTCATAGGGGAGATCCAAATATATACTTTGCTCCCTCACATAATTTGTATTTCAAAATCTCTACAGCTGGTGTTATCAGACATACAGACACAAAACACTGCTTAAATTATCTCATTTTCTTCCTTCAGCTCTTTAAGTACTAAGGAAGACATTGTTAAAAATGTATTTTTTGTGTATTAAAATAAAGCATGAGCAAAGAAATGAAAAATACAACTGTAATAATAGTTTTCTAAGCCACCCCTCTGTGCTGTTAATAATGGCATTCTATTACAAAGTAAAATCACTATTTTTGGTGATGGTAGGTAGAAGGATATCATTGTATTCTAATGCAGAACATATATTCTTACTATATATTCAAGCCATATTTACAATCATTTTTTTTTTTCATTGGTTTCAGTTAGATGAGCAGCTGGTAATGAGTTGCTGGCTTTAAAATATGGATCTAGCAAGAAAAAGAAGGGAAATTCTGATCAAAAATTAGTCAAAAATTATCCAAAATTTTGGAACCAGAAGGAAAAAGGCAGGCTAGATAGGGATTGAAAACAGTCAAATTAAGTATGTAAAGCCCCTGTCACACTGCACCAACGGATGGAAAGAGGATGTAAAATGGAGAAAAACACTTGCCATCCGTTGGTTAACGCGATGCTTCCGTTCTGTACTCACTGCCTCCGTTTGCTTCCTTTCTATCCGTCCAGCATCCATCTATTGATATTTCATCCGCTCAAAAAGTTTTGAGCTGCTCAAAACTTTCTGAGCGGAAAATGTATCCAACGTGTCCGTTCTGCATCCACTAGGCATACGGGGGACATCCGTTCTGCATTCGTCAGCATCCGTTACACGTCCGCTACATCCGCTAGGCATCCGCTGCGCATCCACGCAACTCACATCCGCTCCAGCAGAAAGCGGACACACGGAGGAAGCGGAACGGATGCGCAGCGTTAGTAGCACAGATGGAGAAAGGATGAAAGCGGATGCAGCACGCAAAAAAAGCATTTAAAATGGAAAAATCGTTCGCAGAGGGGACCTATCTCAGATATTAAGGATGTCTTGAGGATGCCTAGAGGATGCAAAAGGACACATAGTGGAAAACCTATATTGCCTATAAAAAGGGGGAGCAACTCACCTGGATCTCACTTTCAGACCAGGAGACCAGCTGTGCAGACCTCTGCAGCCTTCATCTGCCTCTTGCTCTTCCACACGATCCAGTCATGTCCACCTTGGATCGTAACACAGTCCTTCTGGTAGCCACCATCGTTCTGCAACAGTGAGAAGCCATCTACAGGATGGATCAATGATTACATTAGTATTGATAATGAAGGGCCATAGGTATGGCACCTGGGAGGGTGGACCATACAGTCCCACTATGCTTGCACTGGAGGTTTATCTATCCCCATAGCTATCTCAACCCATCCTAAAGGTATCCCTGCCCATCCCACAGCTATCTTAACCCATCCCACAGATATCCTAATCCATCCCACAGATATCCCTGCCCATTCCACAGATATTACCCATCCCAAAGGTATCCCTGCCCACCTCACTGCTATCCTTACCCATCCCACAAGCATGCAAAGGCTTAAACCATTTCTAAAAGTTTCCACCAAGACTTTATTTAATAAAATAAATGAGGCAAGTGTGTGAAGCAAAGATAATCTTTATTAATAACAAGCTGTAAAAGAAGAATGACCCAAGTCAAGTGTCCAAATAAAGTCTACAGGTAGCCACCCAGTCTCTGGCACTCTTCTTGGTCACTCGGAGGTGTGCCCAGTCTCAGGGGTGAAGGGTCCAGGTGCTGTGGAGGTGGCTGCTCCTGGAGTGCTGGTCTGAAGCCCCACTGGGGTGCCTGGCCCTGAGAGGACAACAGGGGATGGTGTGTTGAGGAAGCTCTCAGACAGCTGGCTCAGCCTTGTGATGTTGAGAGCTCCTTCCTCCATGCCATGAGGTGTCAGTCCCAATACCAATGACAGATGTACTGAGGCCGGGCTTGGCTGTGGGGTGGAGGAAGGAGCAGTGTAGTGGGGCTGTCTAGTCTGCAGCTGTGTGACGACTGGCATGGGTGGCATCGGTGACGTGGGTGGCATTGGTGGCGTGGGTGGCATCGGTGGCGTGGGTGGCATCAGTGGCGTGGGTGGCATTGGTGGCATCAGTGGAACCGATGGCAACGGTGGCGTCCAATGAGCCTGTGCCTGGACTGGGAAGGGCTGCTGCCTGTGCTGCTGGACCTCCTGGTAGCCATAGCCCTGGTAGGTGAGGGCCTGTGGAAAGCCTTGGAATGGGAGTGACATCACCTAGGGTGGAGAAGCAGACCTGGACTGGGTGGGAGCAGGTTCCTCTGGATCTGGAGGGTTGTGAAGCAGCTCGGTGATTTGGTCCTTCACCACCTGGTACTGGGGTTCCGCCATGTCCGTGAGGGTCTGGTTGACATAGGTGAGGAAGGGCTTGTGGTTGGAGGATGAGGAGTCAGTGTGGACCAGCTGAGAGAGGAGATCTATGCTGCTCCGGATGGTGTCCCGGATCTCCAGCAGGATAGTGTAGCTCTGCCCCTCCTGTCTGGCTCTCTGCCTTTCTGTGGAGGTGGAGCTGGGGGTGGATGCAGGTAGGACTGTGGTGGAAGTGCTGTCTCCTTTCTCCCACTGCACCAGGGAGTCCTCCATGCACTCCACCATGGTTAAAACAGCTGTCCGTGGGTTCTTCGCTGTGGGACGCTCCACAGAAACCTGCCTGTAGACAGGAGCTGACTCTCTGCCGGAAGAGGACTGGCTCTCAGCAGGCTGCCGGAGAGAGAGGGTTGTGAGAGGGGCTGCTCCTCGGTGGCGGATCTCACCCTCCAGGAAGCTGCACCTGGCCATGACGTAGGTCTCTCTGTCTGTCAGCTTGACCGTGGCCTGGCCAGATTTCTTGAGGTGCAGCTTCCCATACCAGGTGTGCATATGTTTCCACCAGCCGAGGAGCACCTCCGATGTGTAGCCCAGACTCTCCACCTTCTCTCTCCAAGCAGCCTGCTTCCTTTTGGTGTCCCTGTAGAGCCTGTGTCCCTTCCACCATAGATACTCATTCTCTCTCAGCCACTCCAGCACCTCATCCTCATGTTCCTCCTCAATGGAGTATTGCCTCCTCTCCCATTCTCGCATATGCCTCTTCCTCCCTTTGGCAGGACCAGATGGGCCCTCATCAGAGGGGCTTCCAGGTTGTAGGGGCTGCTCCTCCACACCACCACCAGCAGCAGCACCAGCAGGATCATCATCAGCAGCAGCAGCAGCACCAGCAGGATCATCATCAGCAGCAGCAGCAGCAGTAGGACCAGTATCATCATCAGCAGAGTAAGCACCAGTAGCGCCAGCAGCACCAGCAGGACCAGGAACACGAGCAGGACCAGGAGCACGAGCAGGACCAGGAGCACGAGCAGGACCAGGAGCACGAGCAGGACCAGCAGGACGAGCAAGACCAGGAGCACGAGCAGGACCAGCAGGACGAGCAAGACCAGGAGCACGAGCAGGACCAGGAGCATGAGCAGGATCAGGAGCACGAGCAGGACCAGCAGGATGAGGTGCAGCTTCAGCAGAGTAAGCACCAGCAGAAGCACCACTGCCAGAAGCAGCATCAGCAGAGTAAGCACGAGCAGAAGCACCACCACCAGAAGCAGCATCAGCAGCTCCTCCAGAAGCAGCATCAGCAGAAGCACCACCGCCAGAAGCAGCATCAGCAGAGTAAGCACAAGCAGAAGCACCACCGCTATAAGCAGCATCATCAGCTCCTCCAGAAGCAGAAGCAGCAGAAGCCCCAGCCGCAGAAGAGCGAGCCCATGCTACAGAAGCCCCAGCAGAAGCAGAGTGAGGGCCAGGGGGTGGGAGGGTGGCCCTGTCCCTCTTGCCAGGGCTGGCAGCAGATGGCTGAGGCTTTCTCTTCTTCTCCATGGTTGTGGGGTTGCTGGCTGGCAGCAAGGCTGGCAGGCAGGCAGGCTGGCAGGAAGGCAGGCACCAAGGCTGGCAGGCAGACTGGCAGGCAGGCTGGCAGGCAGGCTGGCAGGGAGGCTGGCAGGATGGCACGCAGCAAGGCTTGCAGGCAGACTGGCAGGCAGGCTGGCAGGCAGGCAGGCAGCAAGGCTGGCAGGCAGGCAGGCAGGCAGCAAGGCTGGCAGGCAGGATGGCAGGCAGGCTGGCAGGATGGCAGGCAGCAAGGCTGGCAGGCAGGCATGCAGGGCAGGCTGGCAAGGCACTCAATGTGTCTGGAAGCAGGTCTTTCCTCTGAATGGTGACCTGCTTGGGAGCAGCTTCTCTTTATATCCGCGGGGCTGACGCAATGCATCCTCCCCACATGCGCATTGAACGCTAGGCATCCGCTAGGCATCCGCTAGGCATCCGCTAGGCTTCCGCTCTGCATCCACTTCATCCGCTAGGCATCCACTGTGCATCCACTTCATCCGCTTGGCATCCGCTTGGCATCCGCTGTATCCGTTCCACATCCGGTTTGCTGCGGTCCCCCGGAAGCCTTGCGGATGTATCATCCGCTCCCATCAGCTTTCATCCGCTAGGCTTCTGTTCCGCATCCACTTTCCATCCGCCCTGCGTCCTCCCCCCGTCCGTTCCTTTCCGTGTTATCCGCTCTGGTTATGCAAGTTTTTGCCCCTTTTGAGAGCGGATAACAACGGATGGAACATTTTTCTCGTCCGCTGTGTCCTTTTTACTAATGTTTTGCATCCGTCGGCCAGTGTGACAGGCACTTTAGATGTATTATATGTCAATGTGCCACAAGTCTGCAAAATATGCTCTCAAGAGTATTTTTTGTGAAACAATAGTGACATCTTTTAGATTAGGTGATATCTATGGAGATTCTCAATCATCCAGGTGATGGTTATCCCAAAGATGCTTTTTCCAAAAGGCAACTGGACTTTATTGGGTTGTTATTTTGAAAATGTTTTGCTTCTCATCCAAAAAGTGCAAAATGGAACAAAATCAAGTCTGGAATTAGGCATGAGCATCAACAGTCACCAACTGCTTCATTAGAATAATGACAATGAGCCATGGTGGTGCAGTGCTTAGAGTGTAGGTTACTGCAGGTTACTTCTGCTGACTGCTGGCTACTTGCAATTTGGCAGTTCAAATCTCACCAGGCTAAAGGTTGACTCAGCTTTCCATCCTTCCCAGGTGGGTAAAACAATACCCAGATTGTTGGGGGCAATATGCTGACTTTGTAAACTGCTTAGAGAGGATTTACACAGTACTGTAAAACAGTATATAAGTCTAAGTGCTGTTGCTATTGCTATAATGACAATTTGTTATGTCACAAACTTCAACCATTTAGACATGTGTGCAACATCATAACATGCATATCAATGAAGTGGGTCTTATGTCATGGTATGTTGCCATGTTGCTTCTGTCAGTGGCAGCTGTGACAATGGATCTCTCATTTATTACTATAGTCCTGAAAACTTTACAGAATCTTCATGGGAAAGAGATTCCATAGCCTGAAGATTGTATTTCACTGTGTATTTAGAAGTTTATTTGTATCTCTCCCAACGAATATGCAGATAAGAATGCATTTATTTATTTCTAGAATTTTCATCATAGTTCTTGCTTGAAACCCCCAGATCAAATATATGAAATGAAGGGTGCTTATTTTTAGATTAACAATAATCTTGTGAAACACATAGAAATAAATGTATTTAAATACGTATTTGAATACATTTTTGGGGGGTAAACTTAAAAAAACCTATTTAATATAAAAATGTACTGAAGCGGAAGTCCATTGGAAGTAAACAGATCAATCCATTCATACCAGAATATTGAAATCAATAAACTGATCCAATGTCATTTTTGGTGCTCTTTATGAATTTGCTAACACTCCAGGTAGTCACAATTTACAACTATTCGTTTAATAAACATTTTAAGTTAAAACAGTGCTGAAAAAAAGTAACAACTGGCCCTTGCACATAGACCATTGCAGTATTCCTTGACACTCCATCAAAATTTGAGCACTTAGCATCTATTTATTTATGACAGTTGTAGCATCCCGGGGCTATATGACAACATTTGCAACCTTCCCGACAGCTTTCAATAAGCAAAATCAGGTGGGAGAAAGCCTTGCTTACCCTTGCTTAGGACAATTGTCTTGCCAGTTGTGCTCATAAGGCTGGATTTAAATACAGGCTCATGTGATCCCAGGAAAATATGTAGTTGCGTTAAAGAGTTGCAAATAGCTGCTAACTGCATATTTACCAAGTGTTGTTCTACAACAGGGCTGTCAAACTTGCGGCCCATGGGCCAGATGCGTCACTCGCTGGCCATGCCCACATCCAGTTTAGCAAAGGGGGGAAAAGTTGCGATACGTCATGTGATGCTGCCATGATAACTATAGAACCCCTGTTCTTGAGTCTCATCTAAAGCTTTGCATATCCCAAATGAAAAACTCATTGTCTCCCTGTTTATAGTCAAAACCCTAAAGCAGAACAAGTGAAAATAAATACTGTAACCATAAAGCAAATCTAACAAATCCTTTTCCCCTTTTTCTCATCCTTTCCCCCTTTTTCTCATCCTTTTAAATCAAATTAGTAATTTGCACATGGCCAGCCAGCTGTAATCCTGAAGATGGAAATGCATACAGTTAGTCTGCTTTTCACTGTATCCCAAGTTTATTTACAAATGTATGACCAGAAAACATAGAATTTGTCTGTTTTCTCTGGCTGGCATTTTAATTAGAAGGAATTCTTGATAGTATTTTAAAGAGAAGATGACAGATTACATAATTATATTTTGCCTGACCTTTGTTTTCTTTTGTTTCTTTTTGGGTGGTTGTTGTTTTTGAGAAACAGTCTTATACTAGATCATGAAGACCCAGCAGTGGATGGCAAACTGTGAGATTGAACTGTATTTTAAAAGACACAAAGCTGCAATAACTGAAATTACAGGTCTGTATCAAGAGTTATTTGCTGAAATAGTTGGTTAGCATCTTCAAATACAGAGTAAATGTATTTGAATTAAGGGGCTATTTAATATGCTCAAGAGTTCAGGATCAGTGATACTTTTAATTCAGGAAGAGCGACACTGACAGGTTCAACCCATTATATTCTTCCTTGAGCTGCTCACCTTTTGTCTTCTGCAAATAATCAGACAAAAACTGAGAGCATGGTACGTGTTTGTGGTTGTACATTTTCCCCATTTGCTTCATATGTTGATCTGAAGGAATTTTGTTGTGCCACAACCTACAGCAGCTTGGATTAGGCACTGATTGAGTGTTTTTTGCAGAATCTGGTTGGTCACTGGATGGGACAGCACTGGATGATTTATTTTGTTCGCTCCATTGTGATATAAAAGTACCTCAAATGGATTTATAACAAAACAATGCAGGGTGCTTCAATTCAAATTTATAGCCAGGATAGCATGCTCTTTTCCAACCCATTCCATGTCATTCCATTCTCCTTAGTTTTATTCTCCTCAGCCAAGAGCTAGAACAACTAGTAACCAACAACACTAGACTTAACAACTACCTCGATCTCATCTTCTGCAATAGTTTGAATTCAATTTACAGAATACAAATTAAAGGACTCTTTTCCAGCAGTGACCACAACATGATTGACTTTTGTCTCAACATACATCCACACAAAAATCATCACAACGATGGCATCCCTAATTATAACTTCAAAAAAGACAACTATGATCTTATAAATAACAATCTCTCATCCCTTGATTGGCAATTTCTGTTCACTGGATGCAATGCTGTAGAAGACCATTGCAACATATATTTACTTTAAGTCAAAAGAGTCATCAAACTATATCTACCAATAACTCCCAAAACCAGAAAAAACAAATTACCCAGAACAATAAGAAAGCTTCAATCCAAAAAGAAATCACTTTGGGGAAAAAACAAATCTGGTCACATTGCCAACTTCAAAAGCTTATACAAAAAATTATGCCACAAGATAAAGATTGAATGCACCAATTATCACATTAAACAAGAAGAAAACCTATGCACCAATTCCACCCGCACTTTGTACAATTTTGTAAACAACAAACTAAAAGACTCAAGGTCCATTCCACCCCTGAAAGGACCTAATGGTAAAGAATACAATGATGACACTATTAAAGCCAACCTCTTTGACACATTCTTTGGCTCAGTATTTGTAAACAGTATTTCCCCATTGAACCACAGACAAACTACAATGATCTAATACATAACAATTTTACAGAAAACAATGTTGAAAAAGCATTATGTAATCTAAAACCATCTCAATCTATTGGACTGGATGGAATATGTGCCTACTTCTTAAAAAAGCTATCCATTGCCATAGCCGAACCTCTAAGCATAATCTTTGAAAAATCTTTCAGGACCAGCTACTTGCCAAAACTATAGTCACAAGCCATAGTCATCCCCATCTTCAAAAAGGGAGACCCCAGCCTACTTGAAAATTACTGACCAATGTCCTTATGCTGCGTCACCTGTAAAGTCATGGAATCAATTATTAACCAATCCATTATCCTTCATTATCCTCCACCTTCTCTCTAATAAAAAATTTGATTTCAGGAAAAAAACTATCATGTAATCTGCAACTATTATACTGCAAAAACATGTGGACTACATAACTCGATCAGGGCAAAGCAATAGATGCAATCTACATCTGTAAAGCCTTTGATTCAGTGGTACACAACAAACTACTCCTGAAACTAAAATCTTACAGTATCTCTGGACACCTGCATAACTGGATAGAAGCATTCCTGTCAAACAGACAACAAATGGTCAAAATTGGGAACATCCTATCAAATTCTGCATCTGTCAACAGTGGTGTTCCCCAAAGCAGTGTTCTAGGACCAACTCTTTTCATACTCTACATACATGACTTCTGTGATCATATTAAGAGCAACTGCATTCTCTTTGCAGACAATATTGCTACCCTTCAAAAAGACTTGACTTTTTATCAGAATGGTCAAACAAATGGCAGCTTCAAATCTCAACAAATAAATGCTCTGTCCTACATATTGGCAAAAACAAAACAAAACAGAAAATAAAATACCGGCTGAATAGTCAAGACCTTGTTGATGATCCAAACTCTGTCAAGGATCTTGGAATACTCATCTCTAATTATCTAAGTGCTAGAGCCCTCTGTAACTACATAGCCAAAAAGGCGTTAAGAGTTGTTAACCTAATCTTATGTAGCTTTTTCTCTGGTAATATTACACTAATAACTAGAGCATACAAAACATTTGCTAGACCAATACTCGAATACAGCTCATCAGTCTAGAGCCCACATTACGTATCTGATATTAACACAGTTGAGAAAGTCCAGAAATATTTCACAAGAAGAGTTCTCCACTCCTCTATTTGTTGCAGAATACCATATGCCACCAGACTTGAAATTCTAGACCTAGAAAACCTAGAACTATGCTGCCTTCGGTCCCATCTAGGTATAGTATATAAAATCATACATTTCAATGTCCTACTGTCAATGAATACTTCAGCTTCAACCATAACAACACTAGAGCAAACAATAGATACAAACTCAAGATTAATCGGACCAAACTTGATTGCAGGAAATAAGACTTCAGCAACAGAGTGGTCAGTGTCTGGAATACTCTACCTGACTGTGGTTTTTCCCCAAACCCCAAAAACTTTAACCTTAGACTATCTACTATTGACCTCACCCCTTTCCTAAGTGGTCTGTAGGGGGTGTGCATAAGCGCACCAATGTGCCTACCATCCCTGTCCCATTTATAAAATTGCCGCAGCTCAGTATCTGATTGTGGGGATGGTGGTGGAAGGGGATAGGGAGCTGAGGCACCAAGTTTCTGTCTCCAAGCGCATGTTTCTCAATTTCTCATCCAGGGAAATATAATATTCTGCCTTTTTAATATTTTCTAAAATATTTCATTCTTCTAGGAAGGTTGGATGAAGTACGGCTATCTGGTTTCTTTTTTTTTTTCATTTTTAAGCCAATCAGAGTTTCATCTTGGTTTTGCTGTGTGATGAATATGAAATAGATGAATATAAAATGGACTGAGGGGGGCAAGTAATTGGATATGTGGGATAGAATGTGGTGGATGTGATTAGCGCCAGCAGGTTAGCTGCATTTAGCATTGTGGGGTGGAGGCAAGTGGGATTAATAGGGAGGGCTGATGTTAGTTAGTAGAAAAGGGTGGGACTGGGTAATAAAAAGCACTGAGAGGCAGATGCTCTTAGCCCTGGCTTAATTCGGATTCACCAACTGTTGCTGGGTTGGAAGAAACGGATTATAATAAATGCATTCTTTCTCAACAAACTGTGAGTAAAGTAGTTTATTGTTGAAGTTTCTACAAGTTCCAATGGAAACAAACAGAAAGCCAGCGCTGCTCTATCTTCTCCTCTTATAAAGGGGTTTATTGAAAAACTATGGCAGAAGGTACGGATCCAGCATGGATGGTGGAGGAGGGTACTGAGGTGGTTGAAAATGATGCTGTGAGTGCACACGAACTGGAAGCTGATGGGGAGAAGAAGGAACTCATGCCATTGTCATCAGAACTGTTTGTCAAGCCGAAATTAACCAAAGTGCAATTGATTGAACCTAGCCATGTTCCAAAGGGGGAAGAAGAGCAAGAACCTCAACAGAAGGACCAAATGGCTAACTGGAGAATTAAGTATTCGCTAGGTCAGAGGAAAGCCAGGGGGCAGTCCCAGGCAGTGAAACATTAGATGTGTTACAGAATCAGTTTGGGAAGGTGACTTTGAAGGAGCCAATGGATAGGAGGACATCAGTCCATAAATAAGCATTGCGCTCTGGGAGGGACCCTTTATGTACATCTAGCCCTTTAGGGTTACAGGAGTCTGAAGTTGGGAGAGGCTTGGAATGGTCAGGCTTACATTCCAGAAAACTAGATGATAGAGGTATAGAGACAGATAAGATATTCCATGAAACCTAGTGTATTGGAAAGACCAGATAGGGAGTATGGGGCTCATTGGGAAGGATAAACACAAGGTAGGTGGTTCTCCACTCCCTTAGCAGCCACTTTTGATGGCAATGCCAATAAAGTAGTGGTATTTTTGGGTCAAGTATTGAATCATTTTGATTTATATGGTGAATGTTACCATTCAAATTGGTCTATGGTAGTTGCTATGACCGGAGTACGAACAGGAGAAGCTTATGAATGGGCAGCTGATTTATATAGACATGGGGCAGAAGAATTGGGAGATATAGGGCAATTTTTAGATGCATTGAGGACCGGGTTTGAAGACACAATGGCAGATAAATGGGCGGAAGAAGACTGTTGGCCATAAAACAAAAAGAGAGTATGGCTTGAGAATATGTGAATGACTTTCGACGAGTAAGTGGTAAGCTCCCCACACTGCTGGAAAGTTTGTTAATACATCTCTTCAAAGAAGAATGGACCCTCAATTAAATCAAGCTTGTCTTTATAGGGGGTCGCATATCGCACTAATTGATTGGTATAGGGTGGTAATAGAACTAGATGATGGACTACGTCATTTGAGGCCAAGGCTTGAAGGATTTGTACAACTGCATAAAACTATGGGCTCAGTGATAAAACCACAAACCAAAATAATCCCAATGCAATATGGAAGGGGAACATTGAAATGTTTTCGATGTGATAGACTGGGACATCAGGCTATGGAATGTCCTATACCACCCTGGCAGTGGCCAAAGATCCCAGAGCTGGTGCAGATTCAACTAGAACCAAAACTGGTAGACAAGAATGGCATGATGATGACAAAGCAAGAGGAATAACGGTCCACCTGCCAGACATTCAAACTGCAGAAGACAGATCAAACATGCCATCTACTACAGTGGGTGAAGATGAAGTGAAAAGCGAGGTACCTGATGACTCAATGGTGAGCAAGCCCATTCATCCTTTTATTATACCTGTTTCGTTATGGAATAAGCAAACTGATCAGGGAATCAAGATGGGGGCATTAATAGATTCCGGGTGCACAAGGTGTTTGATAACTAAAGCAGTGGTGGATAAGCTGGACTATATAGGCTATTGTATTTCCGAACAAGGAATTGAAATGGACCCTAAGAAAATAGAAACTGTGTTAAAATGGCATGCTCCGAAGACAAGAAAACAGTTGCAAAGTTTCTTGGGATTTGCAAACTTTTATACACAGTTTATACCATGTTTTGCTGATATCGCTATGCCATTAACAGATTTATTACAAACCAAATCTATTGGTGTTAAAAATCCAAAACCAAGTACAGTTTTACCATGGACAGACAAATGTCAAATAGCATTTGATAACTTAAAAAATCTGTTTGCACAAGAGCCAGTATTGAAACATCCAGATGGAAACCTACCATTCATCATCCAGGTGAATGCCAGTGATGTAGCTGTGGGAGCTGAATTGCTACAAAAAAATGTAGAGAGTAAATTGCAACCATGTGCAAATACTTCTCGGAAGTTTAGTCCAGTTGAAGGCAATTGTGCAATTTGTGAGAAGGAAGTTTTTCCAGTTCATTGGTAATTACTCACCTGGAGACATCTGTTGGAGGGAAGTTTACAGCCATTTGAGGTGTGGACTGATCATAAAAACTTAGAAGCACTTCAAAATCCACATCAGTTGTCACCAAAGCAAGTTCATTGAGCATTATTTTTTAAAAGATTTAACCTCAAATTAAAATATGTACCATTAGGGAAAAACTATATGGCACATGCTTTATCATGACTTCCTCAATATAATAGTATGCATAAAAATATAGTTCAACCACCCATACCAATGATTGATCGGGTTGAATCATTATGAACAACCATACTTGCAACTGATTTACCTACAATCTTAAAGGAAGATTACTGGCTAACAAACAATAAAAACCAGGTAGAGATGAAAGATGGTATCACATGGAGAGGAGCTAAGATATATGTGCCAAACGTTTTAAGTTCAATAGTGTTGAACCGTCACAATGTTCAATAAGTGGGACATTATGGGTTTCTAAAAACACTACAGTTAGCAAAACGACAATTTTGGTAGCCAGGTATGAAATCAAACATAGAAAATTATGTAAAATCCTATTTGTGTAATCAATAAAATAAAAATTGGAAAACCAGCAGGTTTACTGCAACCCATGTCTGAACCAATGAAACTCTGGCAAGACATTTGTATGGATTTCATAGTTGATTTGCCAGATAATCATGGATATACGGTTATATGGATTGTTATTGATCTATTCTCCAAACAGGCACATTTCATTCCATGTAAAGGAATACCATCTGCTAGAAAATTGGCAGACTTGTTTATACAACATACATACTGGTTACACAGAGTGCCCTGAAAAATTATATCTGATAGGGGAGTACAGTTCACATCAAAATTGTGGCAAGAGTTTATCTGATTGGATCTACACAAGGATTAAGTACAGCTTATCATCCAGCCACTAATGGGGTGGTTGAAAGAACTAACGCCGCTATTGAACAGTTTCTCTGTTGTTATGTCAATTATCAACAAAGTAATTGGATAGAATGAGTGGATAATAATGTTAGTCTCTCTGTTACAGAAAGCACCATGGTAGAGGGGGCCACATGTCGAGCTTCCAAGGTCCTGCCGACCAGTTCTGTGATGGGAAGCCAACACGTTAACCCGGAAAATATAGGGTCCTCCGCTCCTGTGGTTGCCAAGCTTGCTAGATGTCCGTGGAACTGACATCCCATTATAGGCAGGAACTGATATGGGGGGGTTGCCGCTCTTTTACAGACCGGCTCAGCACAGCTCAATGGAACAAAACAGCCGATGAAGAACAGCTATCGGGATTTCTTTTTTTAATTTTTAAGCCGATCAGAGCTTTATCTTGGTTTTGCTATGTATTTGCACAGTAGATGAATATGAAACGGACTGAGGGGGGAAGTAATTGGATGTGTGGGTGGAATGTGGCGAGCATGATTAGCATTGGCAGGTTAGCTGTGTTTAGCGCTGGCTTAATACGGATTCACCAATTGTTGCTGGGTTGGAAGAAACAATTATATTAAATACATTCACAACAAACTGTGAGTAAAGTAGTTTATTGTTGAAGTTTCTACAAGTTCCAACGGAAGCTAACAGTTCCCTTGTACAATTGCAATACTATAGTGCAGAGGTGGTATTCAGTAGGTTCTGACCAGTTCTGGAGAACCAGTAGCAGAAATTTTGAGTAGTTCAGAGAACCAGTAAATACCACCTCTGACTGGACATTTTACAGTATCCTTACTCCCATGCCCACCAAGCCATGCCCACAGAACTGGTAGTAAAAATTTTTGAATTCCACTTCTGCTATAATGTAACATATTGTAGATTCTCAACAAGTTTTTTATTATAACAGAGGATCCCAGCCACGGCTCAGTGTCAGGTTATAACCCATTCTGAACCAGGCTACAGAAGTGGTGAATGAGCACATTTGCAAACATGCATGCAAAGCTGTATTTCTGAAAGAGGTGCACGCACACAAAACCATCACCTCAACCCCCCCAGTTCCACCACCGCCATCACCATAGCTTCTGCCAGTCCATTGACCCAGAAAGATTGGGAACCATTGCCTTATAGTTTAATAATTTGCTGTTAAATATATTGGTAAAAATCCAATTGAGGAAAATAAAGCAAAGCCTGATAAAGGTCCTGCTTGATACCATGCATTAAAAATCACCTATCCTTGCCCTATACAATGTGCCCTAGATTTAACTCTCAGGTTCAGATTAGTTGTGCATGTAAGAAAAGAGAAAAAAATGAATTCCAGTTTGCAAAATATTAGCTACATTAATTTAAATTATAATCATATAATATTTAATATCCCAATCCACTCTAAAATGCAGAAATTCTTAAAATTAAACAAAAATACAATGTTGTATATGTTCTTCCTAACATATTTCCCCAAGTGCAGGATCCGCTTTTTGGATTTCATTCATTGAATGCCATTTTGCATGATCAGCTGCATCTTCAGGTCACAGGCCTGTATCTTTGTTGATGGTGTCTTGCCATCTCTGTTTTGGATGCCCATGGGGTCACCGGCCATTAATTTCTAATTGGTAAGCAGTTTTAACAATGGTGGAAAGTGCTATTCTCTGTACATGTCAGTACCAGCGGAGCCTGCCTTCTCTCATCTTCTTTGTAATTGATGCCACACCAAAATGCTGTTGAATGGTATAATTTGTCATGTGGTCAAGAAGGGAGATACCCAATATAGTATGATGTATATATATTGCCATGGAAGTGTGAGCATTCACACTTCCATGGCAATATATAATGTTGTCTATCACAGAAGAAAAAAATGTTTTTGGGTGGCCATAATCTAAAGTAAATTGTTTTATTTTAATTCATTAATTAAAAGCTAACTAACATAAATGATTTTACAGCAAAAAATGTTTACACCTGCTTCATAGCTCTGAATATAGGTACACTTCTAATTCAGAGGAACGCTTCCCTCATTTCAGGAGAGAGAGAATTATATGTCATAAAGCAACTGCTAGTTTTTAAGATGCTAGAAAATGTAGCTACTTCTTTGGATTTAATTACAAATAGGCACAATAGCCACACATATTATTATGAACTCTGCAAATCAGTTCATCAATTTCTAGTTTTTGTGTGCTAAATTCTTAGTGGTTCTATTCAGGTTTCAGCTTCATTATTAAGAAGCAGTTTTGCTTTTCAGCTATTTCTCTGTTAGAAATTTGATGTCATTTTCTTGAGATCACAGTCCCCTAAACACCTTTTAGCTAAAAAATAATAATAATAAGTTTCAAGACACAATGCTCCATTTTCTTTTGAATTAGGTGCTTCCTGTTCTTATGCAATTCATTCTGGCTTAAGAAAGTTATTTTCACCCCAAATTCCATAGACATCTATAAATTGAAAATGTCAGGCACTGCATGTGGTGTCTTTTCACTTTATTATTTCTGCTGCACAGAAGACAAAAGATTTAAAACAAGTGTCTTTCCAACCCTTTTGAAAGGTTCCCAGAGAGTTCATAGAATGTAGTTCAAGTCAGTAAGTAGATAAAATCCACTATTTTATTGTGTCAATAATGGGTCTTATATCCATGGAAATTAGTTTGCTCAGTGGCAACCGCAGTTTTCTTCATCAGTGTTATAGTTTTATGGATTTGAAAATAAATTATACAAAACCAAAGAGTTGCTACATATCCCGATGTTACTATTCATTGCCCGAGAAAAACATCTTTTCTCCTTCTCCTTCTCCTTCTCTTTCTCCTTCTTTCTCTGACGTATATGTGTATATGTATAGACATATACTGTATGTATATGTCACTGTGTGCCTCAAGGATATCATGTCAAATATTAACATAACATTGATCAGAAGTATTACTGAAAATGAAAATAAAGCCAGGGAAAATTTGGTGTGATTACATTAATGGTCATGAGCATCATATTAACCATTCTAGAATTATCTCAAAGGTGCTTTTTTTCCTTTTTTCAAGAAGCAACTGGACTTTCTGGTTTTTCTTTGAAGACATTTTGCTTCTCATCCAAGAAGCTTCTTCAGCCCTGATTCTAGTGTTCGTTGAATTCACTTCCATTTGTGCAAAGAGTTTTATCTACTGATTATTTATCGACCTTGATTATGTGTCTGAATGATCAAACAATTGGCAACTCCAAATCTCAACCAACAAATGCTCTTTTACACATTTGTAAAAAAAAAATCAGTACACCAAATACAAGCTAGGTGGATATCACCTCATTGATGACCCTCACTCTGTCAAGGACCTCAGAGTTCTCATATCAAATGACCTAAGCACCAGAGCTCACTATAACAGCATTGCCAAAAAGGGATTAAGGGTTGTAAATCTAATTTTATGAAGCTTCTCCTCTGGAAATATAGAATTGCTAGCTAGAGCATACAAAACCTTTGCTAGACCAATACAGCTCATCTGTCTGGAATTCACACTGCATATTAGACATTAGAACAATTGAGCAATTCCAGAAGTATTTTATGAGAAGAGTACTACACTCCTCTGCTCGCAACAGAATACCCTATATCACCAGGCTTGAAATTTTGGGCTTGGACAACCTTGAACTATGGTTGGATTTAAGCATAGTACACAAAATTATCTGCTACAGTGTCCTACCAGCCAATAACTACTTCAGCTTCAGAGCACATAACAGCTACAACAGATACAAATTCAATTTGTTAACCACTCCAAATTTGATTGCAGAAAGTACGACTTCAGCAACAGAATGGTCAATGCCTGAAATGCACTACCTGACGCTGTTATTACATCCTCTAACCCACACTCCTTTAACCTTAAACTATTCATCACTGACCCATTCCTAAGAGGTCTGTAAGGGGCATGCATAAGTGCATAATCATGCCTACCATCCCTATTTATTCATACTTATTTCCTGTATTCTTACTCATGTTTATACTTATACCTATTATCTTATAAGGGATTGACAAATCAAATAAATACATAAATAAATAAATACTGTAATGTGATTTCCTCTAGTCATTTTCTTATTTTGGTCCGGTACTTCTTAGCTTCCAGACATGACCACCACATATGAAAAAAATGTGCCTTGGTTATGTTTACATTTCCAATATTTTGCAGATCTATTTGGAAATATTTTCACCAATCTAGTTGGTGGTAAATGCCAACAATAAAACATTTTGTACAAATTTTCTTTATAAGTTGCTGACATTGTTAATTTATAGGTTTTTTCCCATAGTTTTTCCCAATGTTCTAATTCATTATAGCCAAAGTTCTCTGCACAGGCTATCATGGTTTCTTTGACCATTTCTTCTTCCATTTTAAATCTCAGGAAATAGTTATATGCTTTTGTTATATGCTTTATAAAATGTTATATGCTTTATATAATGATTATATATTATCATTTTCTCCTCTGCCCCTGTATTATTTTGTCAAGTTCTTTTTGTTCCTTGTAAAAGCCATATTTTTCTAGATCCTTTTTATATCTTGCCTGAATCTGCAGATATGGTCACCAATCTATATCTGTTTCTTATTGTTTTAACTCTTGGTTTGTTTTTAACTTCCCTTGGGCATCTAATAGTTCTTTATATCATATCATTTTATCTAAGTCCAATACATTTGGGTATATTTATCTATTACAGTCTCTCCAATCAATCCCGAAGAACATGTCATTAAAATGAACTATTGCAATACACAGATAAAAACTAATTTCACTGAAATTTCAGACTTCTCCCCCCCCACCACCCCCGTGGCTCCTTTGATATGCGAGCCATCCTGACAACTCCTGTGAAAATGGAGCTCACTTGTTGAGTTAGAAGAGGACTCTAGAGCTTCTGACAGTAGATTGACAATAGTATTTGTTACTTATTCATTCATTTATTCATTTTTAAATAGCGGCTCATCTCTACCCAGTGATTCTGATTTGGGAGTGTTTCTTCATATTAGAGATTGCCTGCAAGTAGGAAGTCTGTGCTTATATGCCTGTCTGTCCCTTGATGATCCTTTTTTTTTTGCTGTATAGTTCCTATGTTTTAAAAATGTTATTTATAACATTATATCTGACTTTGCCTCTGCTTGTGGTGTAAAAATGGTACCAATTAAAATATGATTCCCACCTTGTGGTTCTACCTATAAAGAGAACATCCCTATAGAAAGAGGTTTAAAAAGTGCTGTGGACACACTCCACACTATAATACCAACAGGTCCCTGGATCCATGTAAAAGAGAAACTGCAGCCTGATATGGAAGACTTTCCTAATAAATCTCAGTGCAACTAGTGATTCATATCAGTCTCTTTCATGGGAAAAAGTTTCATCATGGCTTAAACAAAGCAAATTGTAATGGGTAGGAAAATTATCTCTGTGTCGGAAAATAATTCTTGGTTGTCACACTGTAGAAGCAGAAGTGATTTAAGTATACACAATATAGTAATATTTCTCACTCATTATTGCATGCTATGAATACAAACTGGATTCATGAATACCAGAAAGAAGCTCCTGTAGACTCAACTGTTTGCTGCCATAGTAACACTTCATCTTGCAGGAAGTGCATAAATTTTTTTGATGCTGTTTCATGTAGTCCAGTAGCTAGTCGATAGGTACAAACACTATAGAGATACCAAGGATATGGTGTAATTATAATTAATCATGTACAGCACGATGTATTCTAAAAAACTGAAGAAAGTGTAAAAATTTTGTATGTACTGATACTAATTTAAAACTGCTCTAAGGAAATATTCCATGTTGTATCATAACAAGAGAGTATTTGCTCATATTTGGCTCACTTTATTGAAAGCACTCTAAACTCATTGCTGTGATGTTGTACTGACATTAACAAGAGTCCACCAGATTGGGATCCATAAAGTTTTTCCTGATATTTCGTAGACATGCATCCTTACAAGGTAGCTTCTGTTAACTCAGTTTGTCCTACTTTACTATGCACCATTACTTTGACCTCACATAAATCACATTTAAGATATAATGTGGATGCCTTAAAGTACATTTGATAGATTTTGAATGCCAACATGAATATTTGAACTTCTTTGGAATGTTTTATTTAATATCAATAATAGGAACAAATTCTGCTTGTCATAAGTTTTTAATCATTAATAAAATCCTGTTACTGATATATAGCTCATCTATGATAAACTCTACATGCATAAGATGTATGATGCAGGAAAATTTCACAATATAAAAAAATGTAAAACAGGGGTCCCCAATCCTACTGGTCCATGGCCCATTGAGAACCAAGCCCCACAAGTGTTGGGAAAGTGTGCGAGTGCGCAAAGCTCTGTTTACAAAAGCAGCAGGCATGTGTGCAAAATCATTCCCCCCCCCCCCCCCCCCTTACTACCACCATTGCTCCTAATCTGTAGAGCAGGGAAGGTTGGGGACTGCTGATATAAAGCACAATAGTCTAAAAAATTGGCAAGAATAGATAAGGGCAGAATAATCATAATCTGTAGTTAATAGGTACACAATAGTGTTACATCTTGCTTTATTTGGTCTTTTGGCTTTAGTTTATGAAACACATATTTCTTTTGCCTGAATTTCCCTTTCACTATACAATGATAGGTGAACAGTTATATGATCTTATTATCCTAATGGTGACCCACTATTCCCAGTGGCACCATTTCTTTCCTCTTTCCAAGAAAGCTTATATCATACTACCAGAGTATACTGTTATGTCTCAATGCAAGTGAAGAATTTCAGACTGCAATGCTCACTTAAGAATAAATCCTATGGAATGTAACAGAAGTGGTATTCAGCAGGTTCTGACCAGTTCTGGAGAACTGGTGGAGATCCCCAATTATAACTTCAAAAAAGGCAACTATGATCTTATAGACAACGATCTCTCATCTCTTGATTGGAAATTTCTATTCACTAGGTGCAATACTGTTGAAGACCATTACAACATATTTTTACTTGAAGTCAAAAAAGTTATCAAACTATATGGACCAATAACAACTCCAAAAACCAGAAAAAACAGATTACCTATAACAATAAGGAATCTTCAATCCAAAAAGAGATCACCTTAGCGGAAAAACAAAGCTGGTCAGGTTGCCAACTTAAAAAACCGATAAAAAAATTTTATGCCAGCAGATAAAGACTGAATGCACCAATTATCACATTAAACAAGAGGAAAACCTTCTACGCACCAATTCCACCCGCGCTTTGTACAATTTTGTAAACATGAAACTAAAACACTCAAGGTCCGTCCCACCCCTGAAAGAACCAAATGGTAAAGACTGCAATGACAACACTATTAAAGCCAACCTCTTTAACACATTCTTTGGCTCAGTATTTGTAAACATGCCCAGTATTTCCCCATTGAACCACAGACAAACTACAATGATCTAATACATAACGATTTTACAGAAAACAATGTTGAAAAAGCATTATGCAATCTAAAACCATCTCAATCTATTGGACTGGATGGAATATGTGCCTACTTCTTAAAAAAGCTATCCATTGCCATAGCCGAACCTCTCAGCATAATCTTTGAAAAATCTTTCAGGACCAGCTACTTGCCAAAACTAGGGTCACAAGCCATGGTCATCCCCATCTTCAAAAAGGGACATTCCAGCTTAGTTGAAAATTACAGACCAATCTCTATTCTGCGTCACCCATAAAGTCATGGAATCAATTATTAACCAATCCATTATCCTCCACTTGGAGAAGATAATGACCAATCCATTATCCTCCATTATCCTCCACCTATTCTCTCATAAACAATTTGGTTTCAGAAAAAAACTATCATGCAATCTGCAACGCTTACACTGCAAAAACATATGGACTACACAACATAGCCAAAAAGGCGTGAAGAGTTGTTAACCTAATCTTACGTAGCTTTTTCTCTGATGATATTACACTAATAACTTGAGCATACAAAACATTTGCTAGACCTATACTCGAATACAGCTCATCAGTCTGGAACCCACACTATGTATCTGATATTAACACAGTTGAGAAAGTCCAGAAATATTTCACAAAAAGAGTTCTCCACTCCTCTACCCATTGCAGAATACCTTATGCCACCAGACTTGAAATTCTAGACCTAGAAAACCTAGAATTATGCCGCCTTCGATTCCATCTAAGTATAGTCTGTAAAATCATACATTTTTTACCTGTCAATGAATTATTCAGCTTCAACCATAACAATACAAGAGGAAACAATAGATACAAATTCAAGGTTAATTGCACCAAACTTGATTGTAGGAAATACATCAGCAACAGAGTGGTCAATGTCTGGAATACTCTACCTGACTCTGTGGTTTCTTCCCCAAACCCCAAAAACTTTAACCTTAGACTTTCTACTATTGACCTCATCCCTTTCCTAAGAGTCTGTAGGAGGCGTGCATAAGTGCACCAACGTGCCTACCATCCCTGTCCTATTGTTTGTTTTATTTTTCTTACATGTATTCATGTATTTATAACTATGTTTTTACTTATATCTATTATCTTGTAAGCAATTCACAAACCAAAATAAAAAATAAATAAACCGGTAGTGATCTATTCCCGCATCTATTCTCTGCCCCCTGAGTCCCAGCTGATTGGCTGGGTCTTCTTTTGTTGCTTGCACAGGAGAACGGAGCTGGAAAGCAGGTTAGTGGGGTGGGGAGAGAATGGGATTTTACAGTATCTTCCCTGCCACACCCATCAAGCCATGCCCACACAACCAGTGGTAAAAAAAACTGAATCCCACTACTGGAATATAAGGTCTACTTTTGACTTAAATGGGCACTGGTTTCTTCAGATTATGTTTGAATGCTTTGGATTGTATTCGCTGCAGCAGATTATTCTGGCCAGCAATTGGTCCTCTGGGATTTATCATTACTTTGAAAATTGAATAAGTGAAGTGTTTTAATATCTATTTGTTACTTAGTACAATTTTAATAAGAGCAATGCAATTTATTGTTCTCAGTTTTATTAAATATATCTCCACTCCTTGCATTCTGCAGGTTAATTCTGTTCCTTATCAGAAATTAAGTTAAAATAAAAGGGTTCCAAGCATATGTTTTCACAACTATACCATCATTGTCACCACAGACTTTTAAAAGAGAAATGGTCTTTCATAACACAAGCTTTGTTTTATTTTAAATTAGACTGGAGTTTGACTCAGTTCCCTGAAGTTGTTAGTTGAGTAGTTGTCTTAGTTTATTTCCTCATGATGGTAAATGGGCCTTTTGTGAAATTATCTTTAGGCATGCAATATTTTTTATGGAACACTAGAGGACAAGAGATTATGCGAGTGTGTGATAATGACAAGTTGTTGACTACTTTGGATTCTATTCTATTTTATTTTTAGAAGTATTTAACAGCATAACTACAAAAAAGAAGAACTTAATCCTGGTAACAGCAGAAAAGAAGCATTCTATTTTCAAAATTGTTCATGAAACCAATAAAGTTACTCATTAAAAGCTTAGAAGAAAAACAACATTTAGACTGCCTTTCTAAAACCCATAAACAAGGGGCTACCTATATTTATCAGGTTAAGATGTTTCCCAAGGATGAAGCACATACCAGAAATATATGCTGTACATATTAAGTCAATTTGCACAGTTGGGATTACAATATATGCCCTCATCAAGACAGTTCTATCTTAGAGGTATTGCAATAAACAACCAGATTCCACACTATAAAAGGCTTTATAGATTAAAGCCCATGTCACACTGCACCAACGGATGGAAAGAGGATGTAAAACGGAGAGAAATACTTGCCATCCGTTGGTTAATGCGATTCATCCGTTCTGTACTCACTGCCTCTGTTTTTCATCCTCTCTGTCCATCCAGCATCCGTCGACTGAGGTTCCATCCGCCCAAAAAGTTTTGAGCTGCTCAAAACTTTTTGAGCGGAAAATGTATCCAACGCATCCGTTCTGCATCCGCAACGCATACGGGGAACATCCGTTCTACATCCGTCGTCATCCATTACGCGTCCACTATATCCGCTAGGCATCCGCTGTGCATCCGCGCAACTCAAATCCGCTCCAGCGGAAAATGAACACAGGGAGGAAGCGAAACAGACGTGGAACGGACGCGCAGCGTTAGTAGCACGGACGGAGAAAGGATGAAAGCAGATGCAGCTTGCAAAGAAAGCATTTAAAATGGAAAAAACGTTTGCAGAGGGGACCTATCTCGGATATTAAGGATGTCTAGAGGATGCCTAGAGGATGCAAAAGGACACCTAGTGGAAAACCTATATTGCCTATAAAAAGGGGGAGGAACTCACCTGGATCTCACTTTCAGTCCAGCAGCCCTGCTGTGCAGACCTCTGCAGCCTTCATCTGGCTCTTGCTCTTCCACAGCATCCATTGATGTCCACCATGGATCGTAACACAGTCCTTTTGGTAGCCACCATCATTCTGCAACAGTGCGAAGCCATCTACAGGCTCTTTCAACTGTTCTACGGGAAGAAAAGGAGGCGGCCAAGAAATGTCTGGGTCCGAAGATGGATCGCCAGAAGAGCAGAGTACGGACTGTACAACAGCTGATGGTAGAGCTGAGGAACGAAGACATTCATGTATTCCAGAACTTCATGAGGATGCCTCCAGCCATGTTTGATGAAGTTGTAGAGCGGCTGAGACCCCGGTTGACCAAGCAGAGCACCAACTTCCGGCCCAGCCTGGACCCTGGGCTCAAGGTGGCACTCACTCTACGCCACCTAGCCTCAGGGACCTCCTACAGGAGCATGCAGTATGCCTGGAAGGTGCCACACAACACCATCAGCATTGTGGTCAGAGAAGTGGTACAGGCCATCATCGAAGAATACCTGGAGGAGCTCCTCCAGTGCCCCTCCACTGAAGAAGGCTGGAAGAAAGTTGCAGAGCAGTGGTATCAGAAGTGGAACTTCCCCCACACCGTTGGAGCCATAGATGGCAAGCACGTGGCCTGCAAAGCTCCAGCCAAGTCAGAGTCCACTTATTACAACTACAAGGGCTTCTTCAGCATCATCCTCTTTGCCATGGTCAATGCGGACTACAAGTTCATGTACATCAATGCTTCAGGCAATGGGTCAGCTTCAGATGCCCAGGTATACAATGACAATCACCTCAAGGAGGGGCTGGAACGCAACTTCATCATGGGCTTCCCAGATCCAGACCCCCTGCCCAACGACACACAAGATGTGCCCTACTTCATCGTGGGGGATGATGCCTTCTCCCTCAGAACCTACCTCATGAAGGCCTATTTTTCCAGATGCCTCACCCGTGAAGAGAGGATCTTCAACTACAGGCTGTCCAGGGCAAGGCGGGTGGTGGAGAATGCCTTTGGCATCCTGGCCAGCCAATCTCATGCGCACCTGCTACCCAGTGTTGCAGAACAGGCTCGTGGACCGGCAACAAGGCAATGGGGACATGGAGCCTGGTGAATGGAGGCAAGGAGTAAACCTGATAGACACTGTGGATGTGCCAGGCCCCAACAGAGCTTCACGTGAAGGGAAGAAGCAGCGCAATCTCCTGAGACAATGGTGCAACTCCCCAGCTGGAGCAGTGTAGTGGCAAGACAGGATGGTAGATGCTTAATGGATGCTTCCTTCAGCCTGTCTCATCACACTGATGAGATTGTGCCATGTATGTTGAGTGCCCCTACAATGAACAGGGCATTTAATAAAGAGTTGTGTTTATGTTGAAATGTATTGATGAATGATTAAATTGTTATTGATAATAAAGGGCCATAGGTGTGGCATGTGGGAGGGTGGACCATACAGTCCCACTATGCTTGTACTGGAGGCTTATCTATCCCACAGCTATTACCCATCCCACAGCTATAAGCCATCCCACAGCTATCTTAACCCATCCCAAAAGTATCCCTGCCCATCCCACTGCTATCCTTACCCATCCCACAGCTATTACCCATCCTAAAGGTATCTGTGCCCATCCCACTGCTATCCTTACCCACCCCACAGGTATCCCTGCCCATTCCACTGCTATCTTAACCCATCCCACAAGCATGCAATGGCTTAAACCATTTCTAAAAGTTTCCACCAAGACTTTATTTACTAAAAGAACTGAACCAAGTGTGTGAGGCAAAGATAACCTTTATTAATAACAAACTGTAAAAGCAAAATGACCCAAGTAAAGTGTCCCAAGCAAAGATAAAGTCAACAGGTAGCAACCCAGTCTCTGGCACTCTTCTCAGTCACTCTGAGGCATGCCTATGGTCTCAGGGGTGAAGGGTCAGGGGCTATGGAGGTGGCAGTGGCTGGAGTGCTGGTCTGAGGTGCCATTGGGGTGCCTGGCCCCGAGAGGACAACAGGGGATGGTGTGTGGAGGAAGCTCTCAGAAAGCTGGCTCAGTCCCGTGATGTTGAGAGCCCCTTCCTCCATGACATGGGTTGTCAGTCCCAAGACCGATGACAGATGTTCTGAGGCCAGGCTTGGCTGTGGGGTGGAGGAAGGAGGAGTGTAGTGGGGCTGTCTGGTCTGCAGGTGAGCGAGGTGAGGTGTCGGTGGCATCTGTGGCATGGGTGCTACTCCTGGTAGCCATAGCCTTGGTAAATGAGGGCCTATGGAAAGCCTTGGAAGGGCAGTGACATCACCTGGGGTGGAGGAGCAGACCTGGAATGGGTCAGAGCAGGTTCAGCTGGGCCTGGAGCGTGGTGCAGAAGACCTGTGATCCTCTCCTTGATCACCTGGTACTGGGATTCAGGCAATTCCATGAGGGTCTGGTTGACATAGGTGAGGAAGGGCTTTCTGTTAGAGGATAGTATGTCGGACTGTACCAGCTGAGAGAGGATATCTACGCTGCTCTTGATTGTGTCCCTGATCTCCAAGATGACAGTGTGGCTCTGTCCCTCCAGTCTGGCTCTCTGCCTGCTTTCTGTGGAGGTGGAGCTGGGGGTGGGGGTGGGTTGGTCTCTGGTGGCAGCGGCTTCTTCTTGCTCCAATTGTGTCAGGGGGTCCTCCATGTGCTCCACCATAGGGAGTGCAGCTGTCGGGGGGGGTCTCCGTCGTGGGGCGCTCCACAGATACCTGCCTGGACACAGGAGCTGACTCTTGGCCAGAAGAGGACTGGCTCTCTGTGGGCTGCCTGAGAGTGAGGGTAGACAAGGGGCTGCTCCTCGGTGGCGGATCTCACCCTCCAAGAAGCTGCACTTGGCCATCATGTAGGTCTCCCGGTCGGTGAGCTTGACCGCAGCCTAGCCAGACTCCTTCAGGTGCAGCTTCCCATATCAGGTGTGCATGTGCTTTCACCAGCTGAGGAGCACCTCTGAAGTGTAGCCCAGGCTCTCCGCCTTCTCTCTCCAAGCAGCCTGCTTCCTTTTGGTGTCTCGATAGAGCCTGTGTCCCTTCTGCCAGAGGTACTCGTTCTCCCTCAGCCATTCGAGCACCTCATCCTCATGTTCCTCTGCAATGGAGTACTGTCTCCTCTCACCCTTTTCTCGCGAATGCCTCTTCCTCCCTCTGGCAGGGCCTTCTGGGCCCTCATCAGTAGGGCTTTGAAGTTCTAGGGGCTGGTCCACCACACCACCATCACCACCACCAGCAGCACCAGCAGCACCAGCAGCACTAGCAGTAGCACGAGCAGCAGAAGCACCAGCACCAGCATCAGCAGAGTCAGCACCACCAGCAGAAGCCCCAGCAGAAGCAGAGTCAGGGCCAGGGGGTGGGATGGTGGTCCTGTCCTTCTTGCCAGGGCTGGCAGGAGTAGGCACAGGCTTCCTCTTCTTCCCCATGGTTGTTGGCTGAAGATGTGTCTGGCAGCAGGGCTTTCCTCTGAATGGTGACCTGCTTGCGCGCTGCCTCCCTTTATATCCGTGGGGCTGACGCAATGCATCCTCCCTGCATGCGCAGTGAATGCTTTGCATCCACTAGGCATCCGCTAGGCATCCGCTAGGCATCCGTGATGCATCCACGTCATCCACTAGCCATCCGCTTTGCATCCATTCCTTCCGCTGCGCGTCCGCTTCGGTGTTATCCCCTGGAAGCCCTGCGGATGTACCATCTGCTTCCATCCGCTTCCATCCGCTAGGCTTCTGTTGAGCATCCGCTTAACATCCTGGCTACATCCTCTCCCCGTCTGTTCCTTTCCGTTGTTGTCCGCTCTCTTTTTGCAAATTTGGGGCACTTTTGAGAGCGGATAACAATGGATGGAAAATTTGCTCGTCCGCTGTGTCCTTTTTACATACATTTTGCATCCGTCGGCCGATGTGACCTAGCCTTAAAATCAACCTCACAATTCATGGACCTGCCCTTTCAGTAGTCTCTTAGTCTCCCCCTCTCTCTTTCTCTATTTGTCTATAGTTATCTCTGGAACAGAAAAATGACAGGTTTTTTGGAAAAAAGCATTTGCTTCTCACTGGAATTCAAAATAAAGGTTGGCTGTAAATCTAATGATAATGATAATTTAGTCTCAGCTTGTCTCTTTCCACTCAGATACACAAAAAAAATTGAATAGTAACAAAGTTCAAAGGAAAAGAATAGACAGATAACCAAGAATTTCAGATTTGGGATGGCAAAGTAAAACTTCAGGATGAGCTGAGGTTAGCAAAGCACAGCAAGAATAACAAAGGGGCTTCTTTAGTTACTTTCAAAATGAAAGGAAAAGGAAAAAAATCAGTATAATTGCTGGTCATTGAAAAGGTCAAATGTTGACAAATAACAACAAAAAACCCACTCCTATTTCTGATTCAATCTTCCCCAATCAAAAATAAATATTTTACCAGGAAATTGTGTAGGGCAGGACTGAATTTGAACTGATAGAAACAAGATCACTATCTTCTGAATGAGTGAGTTTAAATCTCCAGAATTTACTTACCTTGCAGCAGATAGTACTGAAGGAGATACCTGGTGCTCTGGGTTGAACCCTTTTGATTTTCAAGACCTGGTTTTGCTGCAAGACTTGAGGCTCAAAGGGAACAAGAGATTTGTACCCATAACTCAATTGCTGAGGGAGTCATTTTCATCCTCCCTATGCCCAGAGGGAGTATTTTTGTTTTTATGTATTTTATTACTGGCTTTTAGATTTTTATCTGTTTTATTAGTTGTTTAATTTATTGTTTTTTAAAAGATTTTATTGAGTTTCTTTTGTTTATATTTTGTTAGTGCTTAATAAACATCATATTGTCTGGTTATTTAATTGCTTAACAATACAGGTTACATTCTTAATCTCTGCTTCTTTTTTCCAACCACTGGTAAAATAAAGCTTATGTTTGATAATATTCTGTGTCTTCTTTTTGCTTAATCTTCAGCATAAGTCTGTCCATTTCTGCACAATGTCGTATCTTCCTAATTATCTCTTCATCTCATGGTGTTTCTTCATTTTTCTAATGTGCAAATATAATCCTCGTTGCTGTTAAGACATGCAATATTAAATATATGCTTATCAGGTTTTTCTGATGTTATACCTAATAAAAAAGTTCAGGTTTAAAATCTATGTATTTTCCTATCATCTTTCCTAACCACTTATGTATTCTTGCCCAATTTTTTTTTGTTTTAACACAAGTCTACCACATATGCTAATATGTGCCTGTTTTTTGGTTACATTTCCAACATTTGCTAGACATATTTTTAAACATTTTAGTGAACCTAGCAGGTGGTAAATGCCATCTATAAAACATTTCATATAAATTTTCTTTATAAGAAGTTGCCATTGTCAATTTATAGATATATTCCCATAGGTTTTGCTATTTCTCTAATTCTATATTATTACCAAAGTTTTTACCCACTTATCTTTTACTTGTCCTCCATTTTCCAGTTTAGCAAAAAATTATATATATATTTTTAATTAATTTTTTATCAGAGATCAACAATATCTAATCAAAGACTGTTTGTCCTTTATAAAAGCCATACTTTTTCATGTCTTTATTATATCTAGATTGTATTTGCAATTGAGCCCACAATGCAGGGGTGGGATTCAAATTTCTTAACAACCGGTCCTGTGGGTGTGGCTTAATTTGTGGGTATGGCTTGGTGGTCATGTGATTGGGTGGGCATGGCTTGTATGTAAATATTATAAATATTTATGTAAATATTGATTTTTTTGATTAAAAAAAGAGTAACTTTTACCCAAAAGCAGGCAAAGCAGGAAGGCAGATTGAGTTGCTCACAGAATCACAGATTAATTTAGAGATTTATCTGCAATTGGCTACCTGAGTTTGTCAACTAAAATTTGCTTGCAAGCAAACTCACAAAATTAACTCACAACACACCATGTATGTAAAAATTGATTTTTTTTATTTAAAAAAGAGCAATTTGACCCCAAAGCAGTTAAAGCAGGCAGGCAGATTGAGTTGCTCACAGAATCACAGATTAATTTAGAGATCTATCTGCAATCGGCTACCTGAGTCTGCACTGAAAAGCTTGTCCTAAGGAAGGTTTGGCTCTGCTTTTAGATTAGCTAGAAAGCAAGAAATCCAAGGATTTCCTGCTTTCTAGCTAATCTAAATCTCCTGGCAGAGCAGAACAGCTAATGGCCAGGGGGAAAAAAAAGGAAAATAGCAACTTACTAAACCAGGCAACTTGGATGGCTCACATGCCAGTTAAAGAGTGAATGGGCAGGGAGGGGTGGGGTCAGCCAGTTGGAGCAATTTGCCAGTTCTCCGAACTGGAGACAATCATGTGTGTAGCATTTGCAAAAAACATCAGCTGTGCCACCTGGACAGCTGACAAGCACTGAGCTCGGGTATGCAATGTTTGAAAATCCTCGTTTCCTGCTTTTTCAACCTCAGCTATGCCACACAAAGCAGTTAAGGAAGGAAAAGCAGGGAATAAATAACAACCTAGAGCCCGCGCAGGCGCGTGGGCCAAACACCAAACTGATTCAGTGTCAGCTGCTCTTTGCAGTTATAGGTTCTATAGAACTGGGCCGAACCGATAGCATCCTACCCCTGCCACCATGATTATATAACACCCTGGTCTTCAAGCTCTTGCTTAGATTTTAATTTCCCTTCGTGTCCAAAATATCTTTATATATCACAATTTCTTCAAACTTCAGCAGATTTGGGTATGTAAAGGCTTCCATGGTTGACAGCCAGTTGTTTAATTTATTGTTGTATGCTTGTTGAGAATCCTCTTTTGGGGGGATGGCTATGTAAATTTGATTAATAAATAAATATTACTAATATAAATTATATATTACTTATTACCAGGAGAATTGATGAAGTGCCATATAATTTCATCAAATCTTCAAAAAAGGGTCCTAAGATGAATTTCTCTCCAAATTGGCATGCTGAGTGGTGGAGATTTGCTTTTCCTGCCAACAAAAAAGTGATTTTGCTGCCAATGTGGATTCCTTGGCAGCCGGCTCCCTATATTGAATGGAAGCAGTTAAGAACAACCCAAGATGACTTTCAGACGACTCTGGATACCTCAGAGAAGAGGAATCCTGGAGACTGCAATTCTTGGTAGAAATGGTTGGAGTGTCCTGGTCTCCATCTTTCCTCTCAGCTTTCTGGTTATTTTTAAGCACCCCTTGGCTTGCATATTTCAAATATTGCATTTTTTTTCCTTTTAATTTGATTCTTCATTTTTAAAGACTGACTGGCTGAAGGCTGAGTTACTCTAACCCCCTGCTGGATCTTAATGTTAACTTTCTTTTGGTGCTTTACAGGGGTTTTTTTCTTTTGGTTTTTTGGGGGAGGGTATTGGCTTTTCCTTTTCTGTGTAGAAGCTAACCACACCTTCTGAGTAATGAAACTGGCTGGACTGGATTCACAATTATATCAGTTTTTGCAACAAGATTTAACTCTTTAAAAGCCCTGGTCTGGGTCTTTTGTTTTTACATTTTTTTGAAGTTTTTTATTTTATTCTACATATACTGTACACATCAATACATAAACAGTGTGGCACCTAAGCATCATACATTTTGGTGCAAACAAAAATAACATTAATCATCATCAATCATCATTGATCAAACTTATATAATTCTAAATACACATATTTGTATTAAATTATAATCCTTCATTATATAATTATTCAATATTCCAGTACATTTTTCTAATGCCAATCACCATATTATTTAAGCATACATGATAATTTCATTATTCAATTTCTTCTTTTGTTCTTATATTTTTTTTAAAAAAAATCTCTTTTGGTTCCATTTTTTTACATTTCAATACAAACATGAGCATAATTATGTATCATCTTTCTTGTTCAGTTTCATATCACATTATTACTTTTTCTATTTTCTTTTAAACATTCTCCAAATATTAAATTCATTAAACTTATTTTATCCAATTTCAGTTCATATCTTAATTTATTTCATTTTTCTTAAAATATTCTTATACCTTGCTTTACAATATTATCAAAGATTCTTATTTCATTTCCATATTCATTACACATATTACTTTTATCTGCCACATTTGCAATGTTATCACATACTGTTATTCCATCTATTTAATAATTTTATCCTTTCATTCAAGAAATTGTCCCCTTTAATTGCCAATTTAAGTTTACCACCTATTTACCTTATACTTTTCCTCCATCTATTCCCTTTAATTCATTATAATTGCCTCATTCTACATTAATAACAATATTCTCCTATCTACTAGATATCACATATACATATATTTTAAGTCAGATTCTGCATGGTATTCTTTTTCTCAATCACCTTATAAATAATCTATATATTGCAGAAATATTAATCTATTCAATTAATTATAGAAAGTGATATTAATCTTTCCATTATGAATCACATAATTCATTTTAATTTTATAAATTGCTAATTGTCAATAAATATTCTTGTAATAAATTTCCATTTCCATATCTATTTTGATAAATTCTATATCTGACATAACGATAATCCTTTAAAAAATCAGTTCCAATCTTATCTATTTTCAAATCCTTATTCTTATATATCACAACCTTGTAGGATATTCTTCCCTATCCTTTTACCCATTGTCTCTCATCGTCCTAGCAATGTAATTTCTTTTCATTCTTGTTTGCTTCCTGCTTCTCTTTATTTTCTGGTATTTTTTCTTAATTCCATTTTTTCCCTCCATTTCTCATTCCAGGTATTTATTTTATCCCCCTCCCTCTCTCGATCTTTCTTCTGTAAGTCTCTTCTGCTTTTTCCTTTGTTTAACTTTCTGAATCATTCCCCCTTCCATTATCCATCAAACCACAGATTTTTAACTTCAATTCTTTTCCCCCTCTATTTAAACAGTCGTTGTTCCGCTTGATCTTCAAGACTGGTTTCTTCTTTATTTAACTCCTCCCCCTCTGGTTCTCTTTGTTTTCTTCACTCTGAATCGTGATTTCTAATTTTTGTAATAGATTGCTGCACATTTCCAAGCTTATTTTCATCATTTCCTTCATATTTTGCAGATCCAGTCTCATTTCCGCAAATAATTCTCCCATTCTATATGCTGCTCCTTTTTTCCCTCCCCTTCCTTGATAATTATATAATCCAAATGTCCAGTGTCTTTTATATTTAATTTCAACAATCAATGTCATAAGTCTTTGTTTCCAGGTTCCTTCTATTAGGTTCTTTTCCAACTTTTTTCCAAAGTCAACAAGTAATTCAAAAGCAATTTCTTCAAATATCTTTCCCCTTATAATATTCTAATATTTCACTTTTCAGGGTTTTTATTTTATTATTTCCTTTTATTTCCTTTTAAGTTCCAAGTTTCAATTTTAAAGTTTTAAAAAGACCAAATACTTTTCAAAAGTCACTGAAATTTTTCCTCTACCATTAGGTGGTGCTTTCAGTTCTCTTTCCACGTTCCACCCTTTCTTTCACTTTTTCCTTTTTTTTGTTATAAAGCTTTTATTAATTTCGCTAATTCCAATTATTAGCTCTTATTTCTTTTCAACACATTCAATTTCAGCATTTACTTATGCCTATTTAGTGCCAAAAGTCCAATAATTATCTAATTTAGTTTCCAAGCCTTTTGTGATCAAATGTTTTCCTCTGAATTTTCACCTCCAAATTAATTTGGAGATTAAGAAGGTGGAGATTAAGAGGCAAGGGGGTAAAAAAGCAGGATTGGAGAAGAAAGGAAGGAAAAAGGGGAAGAGAAGTTACAAAGGTTTAAAACAAGATGTATAGAAACAAGATTTATTCAGAGGGTAAAAATATGATTAAAAAAGAGATTCTACAAAAGTACATAAGGATTGTATTCATATTTGAAATAATGTTAGAAAACTGGATTTAATAATAGAGCTTAATTTGCTATGGATTATTGTTTTAATTATATTATAAACTTATTACTCTTTCTTATTTTATAATATAGTATGTAGCTTCAGAATGTACTAAGCAGAATCAGAATGAAAAGTATATATTATTTTAAGTGTTAAATTTAGGGGAAAGATTTAAAGGCGTCATACTTCAATCAGTGATTACAGGAGAAATTTTGTGTTAATGAGAAAAGGTAATAGAAAATTGAAATAGAACAGACAAAAGATATACGCATAATTATTTAAATTGAGATGAAATAAATAAAATAGTATTAAGAGAACAAGCAGAGTAGTCTTAACAATCTGTCCAAATGAAATGAAAATCAATGCACCAAAAGTAATAATTTGAATTATAGATTGTGGAGGAAGAGGGTGATGATCTCTCCTCTGAATGAAAACACTTTGTCAGGGATCTCAAGAAATTCTGTCCAGGTAGCGATTGATTCAAAATTAAACATGATCCATCTTTTCTAAACAGTCTTCTCTTATTAATGACACAATCTTCTCAGTAATCTTGTTTTACAAAATGAAAAGATAGCCCAATTTTCTATAGTTATAATCGTTATTATATATAATGTATTTTTAAACAAATTTATATAACCACCCAATTTACATACAATGACTCCATTATTAAAATAAGATCCCCCTAAGATCAATGAAACTTCATTCAGACTAATCTGAAACATCATTATGTACCTCTTTAATTAGATCTGGATTCAACCAAATGGCTTGAACTTGCAAACTACAATTTCCAAAAAAAGAAAGACCCAGATAGAAGAAGGACCCAGATAGAAGAAGGATTAAGAACTTGGAAGCTATTACATATATATTTTTCTAACTGGGAATGAAATTTGCTTTAAGTCAAAAAGAAGCATAAATGATACTTGGGAAGAAAGGGGGCTGATTAAATTAAATTAAAATATTAGAAAC
Source organism: Laticauda colubrina (assembly GCA_015471245.1). Taxonomy (NCBI): domain Eukaryota; kingdom Metazoa; phylum Chordata; class Lepidosauria; order Squamata; family Elapidae; genus Laticauda; species Laticauda colubrina. Next base: position 6,780,967 of record BLBF01000094.1, on the reverse strand, counting down.
AGTCCTGCCTTTGCTTTTAAATCATTTCTTGTTGCATCTTAGAATTATATCGCTTCCATAGCAACTATGCATCTTCCCCAATTAATATCTGGCCTCACATAAGTAGTAGGGCAGGCTCTCGGGTTTGCTTTCAGCAGCTTAAATTAAATGCGAACTGCGGTTAAAAGCCAGAAAGAATGCCATTATCACAGAGAAATCAATATCTAGGAAAAAAAATTGCTGGAATAAGTCTTTATTTTTCAGAGTTTAGATTTGCTACATAATTGGGAGACCTATTTGTATGATCTGCTCTGTAAACAAAACAATGCAGTTTGGGGTCTGTTTCAAGTACAATTTATTTTTTCCCCTAAATGATAATGTCCGGAACAATATGAAATAAAAAATCTGAAAGGTTATATCTACATCACCCAGGACAAAATTACTTGTAGCTCTTTATGTTGACAGAATTTTAAAAATATCCACAAAAAAATCTGAAATTATATGAAAAGTAAGTAGTGCAATAGTGAATAATTTTGGTGTAAACTTATTGTGCATGTTTATGAATGTATGCATGTATATTTCTTATCCCAGGTCTTTAATTTGTTTTGCTTAATATTTTTTCCCTTTATGCACTTTGAAGTGTTGCTAAACTTCAGGGAATAGTTTGATGGATATATGTATGTCAAAGGTGGTATTCATCAGGTTCTGACCAGTTCTGGAGAATTTTGAGTAGTTCAGAGAATCGGCAAATATCATTTCTGATTGGAGATTTTACAGTATCCTTCCCCTGCCATGCCCATCAAACCATGCCCACAGAACCGATAGTAAAAAAAAAATTAGAATCCTACCACTGTGTTTGTGTGCTCTACATATACAGTATTCATTTCATCTAAGAAGGTCCACTGCATTTGCCATTATGTTAAAGTAAAAATTTACAAGGACTGTAAATGCCCTTTATGTACGGAAGGCTTTAGAGAAAGTCTTGCAAATTTAGTTAGGTTCACAACTCCTCATTTATCCCATTGATTCCTCTCCCTAGAATGAACTCTTGTGGATTGATGAATACAGACCTCCCAGATATCTAAAAAGGCAAAGTATCCACTTCTGTGTCATTTAGATTGTAATTACCTCTATTTTATCTCACCATTCAATTATACTCATAAATGCCTTAGAAAAAGAAGAAAGCAATTAACATATAAAAATTAATAGAATATAATAGCAATTTACAAAGAAGTCAATGAAACCAAAGAGCTGATTGCTAACTTAGAAATTGCAGATTATCTCTTTAACTTGGGTAGAAGTTACAATCTCAATTTTTATTCATGCTGCCTACAAAATTCTGTTACATTTTTGAAAGGCCAGGGACCTGCTACCTGGAAATTCCCAGCTGTCACATAAGTAAAAAATTGAGGTGACAGAGATCATTTGATCTAATTTCCAGTACAAGCTGCTCCAGGTATAAATTGATTTGGACAGTGAATCCAAATGGAATAACTGAAATAGGTCACTCCTATTATAGAAATGGACATTGAATTCAATTCAGTCTAACAACCCAGGACATGGAATACCACTCTGACTTATATAAGGCAGAATTAATTATTGGTAAATATGAAAACATTTGGGCTAGCAGAAATCAACATTGTTTCCATGGGTTCCAGATGTCAAAGTCAAATAGAAATGAATTGTGTTTGATAAAAAAAACAAGCCTTCTAAGTTACAGTTCATAAATATTCCAACATATATGGCATGGATTTGTAGTGCTCCAAATAATTGGGTTATCTGTCAAGCTCACATCAGTTTCTATGGAATGTAATACACAAAATGCTATGTTTAGATTAACGTGTTCTGTAAACTTTTGACTTGGGCAAAGGAAAGAGAGAGAAATTCATTTAATCATTTAATTCATTTAATTTAATGACCAGATTTAGTTTTAGCCATGGGTGGGATTCTACTGGTTCTTTCCGGTTCTATTTAACCCCTTGTTAACTTTCTAAGCAATTTGGAGAACCGATAGTTAGAAACAATCTCCTTTTGTTTTTTCCCATCCTTATTATATTCTTGGCAGACAGCCTAGACTTCATGTCTCTGGAGCTTCTGAGGCTTGGCTTTCTTAAAGGGGAAGGGTTGTTTTAAGATTTTTACACTGCTGTTGGAAGGAAATATTTCCCTGGACAATATTTCCCAGCACTTTGAAGAAATAATTGAATAATGAAGCAAAACTTTTAGTGACAGGGAACCAAGTTGAGTGACATTTAGCAAGGCTTCTTGGTTAGCTAGATTGATATTCAAATGTGATTTTACATAGCCTTGAGTTTTGGTCTAAAACTTGTTTTTAGTGAAGGTTAATTTTGTGCTTGGTGATGTTTAATCCTGTGCTTATTGATGGAATAATTTTCCCTATTCAGCTTCAACAAGCAACAGCTACTGCTGTGATTTAATTATTTGTATTGTGTTTGAATTTTTTTCTTGCCTCATGGTTTCTTTTTCTATTTAGGGAGAGGATCTTACTTCATTGCTTTAATACTACCTAGCACTGTCCTTTTGGGCTGTAGTTCCAAGAGGCAGGATTCAAGCTTGGCACTGATTCCAGAGCCCAGAGGAGCCTTAGGGAAGCAAAAATGCCCCCCCAGAGGCTCCTCTGTGGCTAAGAAGCTCCCAAAAATGGATGGGGGCTGCCAAAAAAAGGTATGCCCACGCAGTCACATGGCCATGCCCACCAAGTCATACCAACAGAAGTGGTAGTAAAAGTTTTTGAATACCACCACTGGTGCAAATGGATCTAAGGATTTGCTTTTCCTGAGTGTGCTTTTTCTGGAAAGCTTAAATGATCTGTCTGCTAAAGGGTTTCACTTTATGAGCAAGAGCTGCTTGATAATTATCTCTGCATTTTAACTATTTTCATTCCTCAAGGTGCTATGGTACCCTGCCGGGTTTGTAACTCCAACTTACAGGTATTTTTAATCAAGTGATTGGTATTAAGGGTATCTTTTTGCAAGAAAAGAAGCTTTTTGTATTTTTGTACAGGTAATCCTTGACTTACAACAGTTCATTTTGTGACCATTCAAAGTTACAATGGCACTGAAAAAAGTGACTTATGACCATTGCAGCATCCCCACAGTCATGAAAGGCCAGGCAAGAAGAAGCACCCCTTGACATGAGTGATGTTGAGTTGGCTATGCCCACCCAGTCACAAGCCACCAAGCCACGCCTACCAACTAAGCCATGCCCACAGAACCAGTTGTTAAAAAAACTGAATCTGTTTTTAGCTCCATCCTCCTATTTAGAAATTTAGAAAGGTTCCATTCAGCTACACAGCACCCTATATTTAAGTTTGGACAGTTTACACGGAGAGTTAAAATAGTAGCCATCTTCTGCTACTCCTGGGGCATGGGAAACTGACTTGATAGAATAGAGCGGATGCAGCTGGTTTGACACATATAATGCCAGCAAGTCATATCCTGCCTTCCATCATTAGAGTTCTTGGGTTTTAATGATGAGGATGTTATCCATTCATTTATGTCTGACTCTTGAAGATTCTATGGTCTCTCCACATTTTCTGATCTTGCACTATTTTGTTGAGTTTTTGTATGTGTTGGCTGGTGCCAATTTTGATGGTGTCCAGCCATTGTGTTCTTTGATGGCCTGGTTTCCTTTTATCACTAATGCCTGGGTCCTAAGGATATCTAAAATAGAAGCTAAAATCATTCACTTCCTAAATACCAGAAATGATGGCTAATAGCCAAGTATTGTATTGTATTTTTCAGTTGTCCTTTCAAGATCCAAACTCGTGGCTGTGTAGGAATTCAGAGAGACCAATTATTTTTCTTATAGCATAAAGAGATATAGTTGTTAGTATGCCTGCCTACTACCCCTCATCTAGAACTTATATCCTATGCAGATATAAGCAACTTACTCCTCATTACCAGCATTGCTTATAACTCATATGTTCACTTAGTATCCTGCCTAGTTGCCTTGAGAACTCCTATTTTTTTAATAAAAAGTTTTTTTTTTATTTTTAACAACAAACATAGACAAACATAAAACAACACATAAAACCTTCTTTCAATTATACAGTGTGTTGGTTGGTACATTTTTGACAGTTTGTAGGATCTTTTCTTCCCTTAATTTTGCCATATCTGCACACTTTGTCTTTGCAAAAATTTGTACATCACTCATATAAATTTATCTTATTCTTACTATCTTATGATCTAAAGTCTATCTTTGATCTAACCATTTATACCAATAATTCCAACTATTATAATATATTGAAGTATCTTTGTTTTTTAAAACTAAAGTTAATCTGTCCATTTCTGTGCAATTTGAAATTTTTTGGATGGTCATCTCCTCTGTAGGTATATGAGGGTGCTTCCAACATTGAGCAAAGGCCAGTCTGACCGCTGTTAGTATGTGTATTGTTATGTATTTTGTTATTTTTGATATTTGTTTATCAAAAATCCCTAACAGAAAGGACTCTGGTTTGTACTCGATCTGTTCTTTTGTTATATCTTCCAGCCAATTTCTAATTTTCTTCCAGTATTTTTGAGCTTCTATACATGACCACTACATGTGAAAAAAGGTTCCCTCTTTTTTTTTACATTTCCAACATTTTGGACTCATTTTAGGGCACATTTTTGCTAATCTCGAAGGAGGAAGGTGCCATCTATAAAACATTTTATATGTGTTTTCTTTGTATGCTGCTGATTTTGTAATCTTATTATTTCTTCCCCAGACTTTTTCCCATTCTATTAGGGTGATGTTACGTCCTACATTCCTACTCCATGCTATCATATTCCTTTTACTGTTTCTTCTTCTAATTCTACTTCTAATGAACAATTATAAAATTTAGTTATATTTTTTTACCTGGTCCAAATAAAAATTTGTCTAATTGCTGGGGTTTATTGTTAATTCCAAATTCCTTCCTATCCTGTTTATATCTACTATGAATTTGTAAGTAAACCCATTGATCTACTTTAAATCCCTGCTCTTGAAGTTCTTGTTGTGATTTCAAATTTCCTTGTATGTCCAATAAATCTTTGTATTTAATCATTTTAGAAATATCCAAATTGTTTGGGTGGATCATCGCCTCCATTGTTGATAGCCAGATCGGTACTTTTAAGTAGTGTTTTTTGCGTATTTTTTCCAATTAATTAATGATTCTCTAATTAAGTGTCTGTGGAAATATTTCTGATTAACTTTCCCTACGTCCCATAAAAAGGCGTGCCACCCCCTTTGTAAATCATGGCCTTCTAAAAATAAGATTCTCTTATTATTTAAGTTCACCCAATCTTTTAACCATACTAGAGTTGCAGCAATAAAGTACAATTCCCAATTTGGAAGTGCCAACCCTCCCCTGCTCCTCATATCCTGCATTGCTTTTAAATTTATTCTGGGTTTTTTCCCTTGCCAAATAAATTTAGTGGTAATTTTGTAAAGTTCTTCAAAAAAATTTTTTGCATAATTTAATTGGAATCATCTGAAACAAATATAAGAATTTTAGGAGAACATTCATTTTAAGCCCATGTCACACTGGCCAAGGGATGCAAAAAGGACACACCGGACGAGCAAAATGTTCCATCCATTGTTATCCGCTCTCAAAAGGGGCAAAAATTTGCATAACGGGAGTGGATAACACAGATGCGGGGAGGACGCAGGGCGGATGCAAAGCGGATGAGGAACGGAAGCCCAGCGGATGGGAGCGGATGGGAGTGGATGGCACATCCGCAGGGCTTCCGGGGGGCCTCAGCGAATCGGACGCGGAACGGAAAGAGCGGATGCACAGCGGATGTACAGCGGATGAAGCAGATGCAGAGCGAAAGCCTAGCGGAAGCACAGCGGAAGCCTAATGGATGCCTGGCATGAATTGCGCATGCAGGGAGGATGCATTGCGTCAACCCCACGGATATAACGGAAGCAGCTCGGAAGCAGGTCGCCATTCAGAGGAAAGACCTGCTGCCGGACACATCGACTGCCTTGCCTGCCCTGCCTGCATGTCTGCCTGCCAGCATTGCTACCAGCCTTGCTGCCAGCCTCCCTGCCAGCCTTGCTGCCAGCCTTGCTGCCAGCCTGCCTGCAAGCCTTGCTGCCAGCCAGCCTGCCTGCCAGCCTTGCTGCCTGCCTTCCTGCCAGCCTTGGTTCATGTCTGCCTGCCAGCCTTGGTGCCTGCCTACCTGCCAGCCTTCCTGCCAGCCTTGGTTCATGTCTGCCTGCCAGCCTTGGTGCCTGCCTCCCTCCAGCCTTGGTGTCTGCCTTGGTACCAACCTTGGTGCCTGCCTGCCTGCCAGCCTGCCTGCCAGCCTGCCTGCCAGCCTTCCTGCCAGCCTTGGTGCCTGCCTCCCTGCCAGCTTTCCTGCCAGCCAGCAACCCCACAACCATGTGGAAGCACAGCAAGCCACAGCCATCTGCTGCCAGCCCTTGCAAGAGGGACAGGGCTACCATCCCGCCCCCTGGCCCTCACTCTGGTTCTGCTGGGGCTTCTGCAACACAGGCTCGCTCTTCTGGGGCTGGCGCTTCTGCTGCTTCTGCTTCTGGAGGAGCTGATGACAAGCACTCCAGCACCAGCCACCTCCACAGCACCTGCACCCTTCACCCCTGAGACTGAGCGATCAAGAGGAGTGCCAGAGACTCATTTTTGTCTTATAGCTTGTTGTTAATAAAGTCTATTTTTGATTCACACACTTGCTTCATTTCTTTTTTTTATTAAAGTCTTGCTGGAAACTTTTAGAAATGGTTTAAGCCTTTGCATGCTTGTGGGATGGGTTAAGATAGCAGTGGGACGGGTTAGGATAGCAGTGGGATAGATAAACCTCCAGTGCAAGCATAGTGGGACTGTATGGTCCAGCCTCCCAGGTGCCAGAGCTACGGACCTTTATTATCAATAATTATCCACACATGTCAACATAAACAACTCTTTATTAAACGTCCTGTGCATTGTAGGCCAACCAAACATACATGGCCCAATCTCATCCGTGTGATGAGACAGGCTGAAGGAAGCATCCATTAAGCATCTACCATCCTGTCTTGCCACTCCACTGCTCCAGCTGGGCAGTTGCACCATTGTCTCAGGAGGTTGCGCTGCTTCTTCGCTTCATGTGAAGCTCTGTTGGGGCCTTGCACATCCTCAGTGTCGATCAGGTTTCGCCCTTGCCTCCATTCACCAGGCTCCATGTCCCCATTGCCTTGTTGGAGGTCCACGAGCCTGTTCTGCAAGACTGGGTAGCGGGTGCGCATGAGATTGTGCAGGATGCATCAAGCTTCCATGATCCTCCTCACGGTCTCTGGGCAATGCTGCATGGTGGTGAGAAGTACCTGTAACCTGTTGGCCAGGATGCCAAAGGCGTTCTCCACCACCCGCCTTGCCCTGGACAGCCTGTAGTTGAAGATTCTCTCTTCACGGGTGAGGAGTCTAGAAGTGTAGGGCTTCATGAGGTAGGTTGTGAGAGAGAAGGCATCATCCCCCATGATGAAGTAGGGCACATCTTGTGTGTCGTTGGGCAGGGGTTCTGGATCTGGGAAGCCCACGATGAGGTTGCATTCCAGCTCCTCCTTGAGGTGACTGGCATTGTATACCTGGGCATCTGAAGATGAGCCGTTGTCTGAAGCATCGATGTACATGAACTTGTAGTCAGCATCGACCATGGCAAAGAGGACGATGCTGAAGAAGCCCTTGGAGTTGAAATAAGTGGACCCCGACTTGGCTGGAGATTTGCAGGCCACGTGCTTGCCCTCTATGGCTCCAACGGTGTGTAGTAAGTTCCACTTCTGATACCACTGCTCTGCAACTTTCTTCCATCCTTCTTCAGTGGAGGGGTACTGGAGGAGCTCCTCCTTGTATTCTTCGATGATGGCCTGCACCACTTCTCTGACCACAATGCTGATGGTGTTGGATGGCACCCTCCAGCCGTACTGCATGCTACTATAGGAGGTCCCTGAGGCCAGGTGGCGCAGAGTGAGTGCCACCTTGAGCCCAGGTTCCAGGCTGGGCCGGAAGCTGGTGTTTGCCTTGGTCAACCTGTGTTTCAGGCGCTGCACAACTTCGTCAAACATGGCTGGAGGCATCCTCATGAAGTTCTGGAATGCCTGAGTGTCTTCGCTCCTGAGCTCCACCATCAGCTTGTTGTACAGTCCGTCCTCTGCTCTTCTGGCAAATCATCTTTGGACCCAGACTTTTTTAGGGTGCCTCCTTTTCTTCCCGTAGTAGAGTTCGCAGAGACTGTAGATGGTTTCGCAGTGTTGTAGAAGGATGTTGGCTGCCAAAATGATTTTGTCGCAATCCACGGTGGACATGACTGGATGCTGTGGAAGAGGAAGAGGCAGATGAAGGCTGCAGAGGTCTGCACCGCTGGGCTGCTGTTCTGAAAGTGAGATGCAGGTGAGTTGCTCCCCCTTTTTATAGGCAGTATAGGTTTTCCGCTAGGCATCCTCTAGGCATTCTCTAGGCATCCTCTAGACATCCTCTAGATATCCTTAATATCCGAGATAGGTCCCCTCTGCGAATGTTTTTTCTGTTTTAAACGCTTTGTTTCCTTTCTGCATCCGTTCTGCATCTGTTCTGCGTCCGTTCTGCTTCCTCCCCACGTCCGGGCGGATGGAGTTGCGTGGATGCGTAGCGGATGCCTAGCGGATATAGTGGATGCGTAACGGATGCAGAACGGATGTGTAGCGGATGCAGAACGGACAAACTGGATACATTTTCTGCGCAAAAGTTTTAGGCAGCCCAAAACTTTTGGAGCGGATGAAACGTCCATAAATGGATGCTGGACGGATAGAGAGGAAGCCAAACGGAGGCAGTGAGTACATCGCGTTTTCAAACGGATGGCAAGCTTTTTTGTCCGTTTTACATCCTCTTTGCATCCGTTGGTTCAGTGTGACATGGGCTTTAATGATAGCAATCCTACCCAATAGTGAGAGTTGCAGGTCTGCCCTATAATTCTAAATCCTTCTTTACCTGTAGTAACAACTTATCATAATTATTTTCTTTAAATGCCTTACAATGTGCTGTCAACCATATTCCTAAATATTTAACTTTCTTTGTCGCTTGTATTCCCATAACTTCTTCTAATTCTTTTTTTCTGTTTTTCTGTTAAATTTTTAACCATTAATTTTGTTTTCTTCCTATTAATTTTGAGTCCTGCTTCCGCTCCAAATTGTTCTAATTCATGAATCAATTTTTGTCCTCTTTCTATTGGTTCCTCAATAAAGAAAACCATATCATCGGCGAATGCTTGCAATTTGTATTCTTCTGTTTTAACCTTTAATCCTTTTATCTCTGAGTTCTGTCTAATTCATATTAATAGTGTTTCTAATGAGAATATGAAGAGCAGAGGTGAGAGTGGGCAACCTTGTCTGACTCCCATTTTTACTGGGCGAGTATGTTCTCCATTTACTGTAATATTGGCCTGTTGTGTATCATAGATAGTTGTTATAATATTTTCAAATTTAGTGCCTAATTTCATATTATATATTTTTTGGATTAAAAATTGCCAATTTAAATTATCAAAGGCCTTTTCAGCATCGAAGAACATAAGTGCGATTTGTTTCTCAGGGTGGGCTTCGTAAAATTCTAAAATATCTAATACTGTTCTTGAATTATTACTATTCTGTCTATTTCGGGAGAAATCCATTTTGATCTTCATGTATATATAGATTTAAAATTATTTTTAGTCTGTTAGCTATAACGGAGGTAAATATTTTATAATCAATGTTTAATAATGAAATTGGTCTATAATTATTAATATATCTGGATTCAGATTCCTCCTTCGGGATCATCGAAATCAGTGCTCCCCTCCATGAGTCCGGCATCTTGGTTGCCAATAATACATCATTGAAAATTTCCATCATAAAATTTGTTCTGCAATTACTTTATATAGCTTTCCCGGAATCCCATCGGGGCCCAGGGCTTTATTATTTTTTTGGTTCTCTATTGCCGATTTCAGTTCAGACCAAGATATATCTTTGTTAAGTAGTTCTATAATTTCTTCCTCAATTTCTTTATCTTTAATTTCATCTAAGTAATTTCTTATTCTGTCCTCATTTATTTCTTCCTTTTTATATAACTCTTCCAAGTATTTATGTACAATTTCTCTTTTTCTGTTCTATCTCTTGTTGTATATCGCCATTCCCATCTATTAATTGGTATATCAGTCTCTTTTTTTTCTTTTTTTTTTAATTTATAATCTTCCTGGATTATTAGCATTCTCAAAGTAGGTTTGTTTAGTCATATTCAAATTTATAATCATTTTCTCTTGTTCAATTAAATTCAATTTGTGTTTAGCTATTATTATCTGATTTTGCAATGTTGAGTTCTTTGGGGTCTTCTATAATTGCATTTCTAATTCCTTAATTTTGGTTGCAGTTTATTTTGTTGGGCATATTTTTCTTTATTCCTCTTGGCATTGCAAGAAATTGTTATACCTCTTATTACTGCCTTCATTGTATCCCAAATGCTTTGTTTCGTAGTTACACCATTGTCATTTTCTTTTAAAAAATAATTGAATTCTTCCTTAAGTTTATCAATATATTCTTTTTCTCTTATTAATTGGGTATTTAATGTCCATCTTTTCTTTGGTTTCTTCCTGCCTTTCCATATTATTTGAATTGGGTTATGGTCTGCCCATTCATTCAGTAATATATCAATTTCTTTTATCTCATTTGCTATTTTCCCATTCATCCATGCCATATCAATTCGTGACCATATTTAATGCGGATTGAAATAAAATGTAAATTGTTTTTTTTTCGAGATATAGTCTTCTCCATAAATCCACCAAATTTAATTCTTTCATTATTTCCTTACCTATCTTAGGGAACTCTCTTTTCCCTTTTTTATTCTTCCCCCCATTACTATGGTCTTTCTGATAATCGGCAATAAGAGTTAAAATCTCCTATAATACAGATATTCCTTTTTTCAAATCCTATTATTTTTCAATATAGGTATTTAAAAATTTCTTTCTGATCTTCATTTGGGGCATAAATTACTAACAAAATTGAAATGTCGTTAATCCAGATCTGCAAAATCAAAGTTCTTCCCTCAGGGTCTGACCATACTAATTCTGATTTCAAATCCTCTTTAACATATATTGCGACCTCTTCTTTTTTCCTGTGTCTGCTGGTGCAGTAAATAGCTTCCCTAGTTTTGGGCAATTTAATATCTTTCGTCTTCTTTCCTTATATGGGTTTCCTGTAGGCATATTATATCAGCATTTTGTTTAATTAGTTTTGTTAATATCCTTTTTCTTTTTAACGTCAGATTTAGGCCATTTATGTTAATTGATAGAAGTTTCTTTTCTTCTTCCATTTGCTTAATTCTGCTTCACTCTTTGTCTCGTGATAACTCCGGTCTCTCCTAATGCTTGCTGGCTTCAGGTTCCTTCTTTTTTGTTTCTGCAGTAGCTTTGATCTTCTTGTAGGTTTATTTCCAGTTTCTCCTTACTACTCAGGTCTTCCAAACTTACCAGTTGTTCATAAAATTCTTGGGCTCTTTCCATGGTATCTATTTTAATTTTTTTTTCTTTCCACGAAACTAACATCCCCTCTGGGATTATCCATTTGAATGCAATTCTTTTCTGATTTAAGTAAGCAGCTAAAAAATTGTAATCTCATCTTGTTTCTCTTACTCTTCTTGGGATTTGTTTGAGAATCAAAATTTCTTCACCTATATACATAATTGTTCCATCCCTGGACATCCTAAATGTAATATCACGAACACTCCTTCTTGAAAAACGTATATGGACTTCTCTCGGGTATTTATGGCATCTCGCATAGTTGGTACTGACCCTGTAAACTTCGTCGAACTCTCTTAAAATATCATCTTTGTCTTTATCCAATAATCCAGCCAGTATTCTCGCCATCAGTTGTTCTAGATCTTCTTCCTTGGATTCCTCTATATTCTGAAATCTCAGGTATGTAGCCACCTTGTCCATCTCTAGATAGACCAATGAATCTTCCATTTCTTTGCTTACATTTCTTAATTCCTCGTCTACCCTTTCAAGTTTCCTTTTGGTTCTTTCAGTCCTTTTCTCTACTTCTTTTATTGTTGCTTCATTTTTCTCCAGGGCCTGTTGTAGTATTCCAATTTTATCTTCTACTTTGGAGATGTCCACTTTCATTTCTAATTTCAATTTCCCCATCTCCTCCTTTAGTTCATTAATATCTGCTCTTGTCTCATTGTGGTTTTTTTTATCATAGTTTCTTGTAGTTTCGTCATCAATTCTTGTAGCGTTAGTAAAATTGATTGAATATTGGCATTCAAAATATTGGTTTATTTTTCTACTGGCAATGTTTCTTCTATAGTTTTTTGAGCCATGGGCGAAGCTGTTGCCAGTGTAGTTGTTAGTGTTGGAGTAGCCTTCCTTCCAGTTTTCAGAACTGTAGTAGTTGTCGAGGTCATTTCTTTTAATATTTGTTTCTGTTGTTGGGTTATATTAAATATGTTATTCCAGATTACCATTCAATATTATAACCTCTATATTAGAATTAACCAATGTATAATTAATTAATCTACCTATCTATATTTTTTCAAATCTTAAATCTAAATCAAATAAGTAATTTTGGGGTTTTATATTCAATTTCTTATGCAACACTATACAACGTTATACAACAATATATATAATACATGTGTATAATAATTATAGTAAATATATAATAAATAATATAAATGGTATATCTAATCCAACTAAATTCAAGTTTTTATTATATTCACACCATAAATTTAACTATTAGAGTATTAAATATTAAATATTAAGTCTTATACTTATTAAATGATTCATAATATTCTTAATGTTCTTACTATTTTTTTTAATATATCTAGTCAAGGTGTAATTATCCCTATTATTAGTAGATTAATCAAATCAATTTTTAACAATCTAATACAATAATCTCAATAAGTAAATTTATAATCATTATAGAAAGGAGGGAAGAGGGAAAAGATAACACCAAAATATAAATAAGAAGTGAGGAGAGAAAAAAAAAAAAAAGAAGAAGAATTAGGCAAATTTATACAAAAAGGAAAAAAGCAATAGAAAAAAGGAAAAAAGATTTCAAGGTTAGTCTTTAGTTCTTTATCTCTGATATGGATTTATTTTTTTTTACTCTTCAAATATATCGGAAGTGTGAAGGTAGAAAGTGCTGAATAATAGCTACAGTCAATCAGTCACTCTTCTGAATCTTCCAATCCACCTCTCTCCTTTTTTTTTTAAACATTTCTAAGTTCAATTTTGATTTCTTCCGCGTACCACCTCCTCAGTTAAAGCAAAATTTTCCCAAGGGTCTATTGAAAAGTCTATTAAATAAATAAAGTTAAATATGTTGTGCTGTATCCCCGAGACTTCCAAGTGTCCTATCCCATCTGGTGCCGCGCTGTCCCTTTCAGTCAGTCCCAATCCTCTTCCCGTTGTCGCTTCAATAAAGTTTATCCAAAAGAATCTATCTAATTAACAGTCAGAGAAAGAATTCCAAATCATCCCCAACCTTGGAGTTTTGTAAAATAATAATTTCCGGACCACATAGATTTCCTTTTCACTCGTCGCAATCCACACTTTCACTTCAGTCCGCCGAGTCCTTTCGCCTGTGCTCCTCTCTCCTCCACTTTTTAGCTGCTTTCTTTTCGGGCTTCCAAATGTCACTTATTCAGAAGACTATAACTTGCTGATCTTCCTCTCCACTGCTAAGTTCCCCTTGCCACACTTCTTTTATACGATCTCACAAGCTATCACTTACTCATTTTTTGGTATCGGTGACAGTCTGGACTTCGGATCCTCCATTAACAGGAGCCTATCTTTTGCTCACTGGGCTCTGGAGGGCTCCTCTTCACTGCTGGGGGGTTGCCTTCCCCATACTGCAGCTGGAGTATCTCCCACATTGACATGAATCTAAGTATCGCACCAACCGCAAGAAGAGATTAACTGAAACCGTGAACAGCTTCTGCACCTCTACTCGTCCTTGCTTGCCACTGGAAGTTTAAATCTCATATCTTAAAGTACTCTTTTTCTTCTTACTCTCTAATTGCTAATGTTAATCCATTTCTGCACATTCCATTATTTTCTTAATCACCTCCTTCTCTATCAGAATTTGCTCATTTTTCCAATTTTGAGCAAATAAAATTCTAGCTGCAGTTAAAACATTAATAATCAAATATGTCAATTCTCTGTTGTAACCTTCAGGTAAAATTCCCAATAAAAATATCTCTGGTTTTAAATCTATATGCTGTTTTATCATTTTTTCCAGCCATGTATATATTTTAGTCTAGTATTTTTTAGCTTCCACACATGTCCACCACATATGGTGACATATTTTGATAGAATTGAGGCTGCGCATAGCATAGGATAGAAGCCTAAGCAAGAACCTTCCCCCCCAACCTATATAGTTCTGTTTTGTAACACCTCCAGCTCACTTCCCATAACCATGTTCCCCCTTCTCCCCCCATTACTTATGACAGCTGAAAGATGCAAAGCAAAGGAAGAAAATCTTGAAGGATGACATTCAGCCCTCCTGCAAAAGAGGCATTAGTCCTATAAAAGATAAAAAATAGAAGATAACAGAAAATATACATGTAACACCATAATACTATATTTTAGGGTTTATCAGGATATTTAGTATGAAATGCCTTGACAAGCTTAGGAGCTCGAACATCCTTCTCATTCACCCATTTGGACTGGGAAGGAGGAAAATGTTTCCAAACAACCAAATATTGGAGTCAACCCCTTTGTTTTTGAGAATCCAAAATTTCTTTAACTTCAAAATGTTGTTCACCTTCGATTAGCAATGGCATGGACGGATCGACCTGAGTCGGTCTCAAGTCGGAGGTATGTTCAGGTTTAATAAACTAACATGGAAAAGAGCGTGGATCCGTTGGAGGGTTTTAGGTAATTTCAGTTGGACTGCCACAGGGTTCACAATTCGTTCAATTGGGAAAGGTCCAACATACTTAGGTCCAAGCTTTTTTGACTTTTGTGTGGTCTGCAAATATCTGATGGATAAAAAGACCTTGTCACCAACTTTTGTGAAGTTCTATTTTTGTCTGCAATTTTTTTATGGGATTGATGAGCATCATCTAATGCTTTGCAGGTAACCGATCAGGTAAGCTGGAGCTGTGTTATCCATTCATCTAACGACTGAATGTTAGGTTTCTCCTGTGGAAGCTTGGGTATGGGTACAAAGACTTGTCCTGAAGCCACCTTAAATGGAGTAAATCTAGTACTACAATATACCGAATTGTTATATGCCACCTCAGCAAATGGCAGAAGGTCAGCCCAATCATCTTGCTGATAATTTATATAACATCTAAGATTCTGTTTCAATATTGAGTTAATCCTCTCACAAGCTCCATTGGTTTGTGGGTGGTGGACAGAACTTAAGCCCTGGCCAGAGCCCAATAACTTCAGGAACTCTTTCCAAAAGTTTGAGATAAACTGGATACCCCATCTGAGATTATGCATTCAGGAACCCCATGTAACCTGTAGATATGTAAAATAGTTTAGCCAACATTTTCACAGATGGGATTTTCACACAAGGTATGAAATGTATCTGTTTCAAAAACAAATCTGTTACTATTCAAATAACTGTATTTCTTCCACTTTCAAGTAGTTCCACTATACAATCCATAGAGATTTCCTTCCATGGAGCAGTTAGTCTAGCCACATTTTGTAGTAAGCCTGCTGGTTTACCAGGAGGCCATTTGACTGAGGCACAGATAGGACAGCTAGCCACATAAGTCTCAATGTCCTTTTTCAAGGTAGGCCACCAAAATTGCCTTTTAACCAAGTGTAAAGTCTTCATGAATCCAAAATGTCCAGCAGCTTTACAGTCATGAGCTTGCTGTAATACTTAGTTTCTCAGCTTTGCTGGTACATACAATTTGGCCCCCACCCATGCCAATCCATCTCTAACTATACAGTTATTTGAGTGAGAAAGGAACCAATCATCAAGTTTTAGAGCCTCATTTAATTGTGCAGATAAATCATTTGATAAATAAATCCTTCTTTTTCTGGGCTCTTGAGCCGCCAACTGTTTGGTTGGGACAATAGGCCATACCACTTCATGGCGAGCACTATTATATTGAGGTAATCTCGATAAAGCATCCGTCATGAAGTTCTTCCCCCCTGGAATGTACCTCAATGAAAAATTAAAGCATTTAAAGTACTGTGCCCAGCAAACTTGCTTGGGAGACAGCTTTCAAGGTGTTTTCAAAGCCTCCAAATTTTTATGATCCGTCCACACCTCAGATGGGTGTTTTGCCCCTTCTAGGAAATGCCTCCAGGTTAACAGAGCCCAGCAAACTGCAAAAGCTTCATTTTCCCTGATTGCCCATCTTCTTTCGATTTCGGTTAGTTTACGGGAAGTATATGCACTCAGTTGCAGAGTCCCCATCTCGTTTGCTTGTAGTAACACTGCCCTGGCTACCACATAATTCTCATCGGCTTGGATTACAAAAGGGGCATCCATGTCCGGGTGCTTGAGTACTGGTCCAGCAGCAAACAGTCATTTCAGCTTCTCAAAAGCAGCTTGGCACTCCATGGACCATTCCAATGGTTTGCTAGGCTTTGGTTTGACCTCCCCTTTGGTTTTTAGGAGATTTGTGATAGGCATTGCAATCTTCACAAAAGCAGGCATAAATTGACAGTAAAAATTAGCAAACCCCAAGAAACTTTGAAGTTAGTTCTTGATGCAGGGAGGGGCCCATTTCAAAACCGCACAAACTTTCCCTGAATCAATTTCTATGCCATCATATGATATGCGAAAGCCTAAATAGTCAATTATTTCCTGGTGGAATTCATACTTGGACAACTTTGTGTACAGTTCAGCAGCTCAAAGTTTTTTCAGAACTGACCTCACTAGTTTCACATGTTCATCACGAGTCTCTGTGTAGATAAGAATATCAAGATAAGCCAACACCCCCTTGTATAAATGTTCATGCAACACCTGATTGATCATTTGCATGAATACTGCAGGGGGGCCCTGTAGGCCAAACGGAAGAACGTTGACTTGGAAACAGCCCATTGGGCAGTTAAAAGCAGTTTTCCATTGATTCCCCTTCCTTAATTTGAACTTGGTAGTATGCTTCTCTCAGGTCGAGTTTCATAAAAAATTTTCCCTTTGGCCAAGTGGGCCAATATATCCTTGATTGAGGGGAGGGGGTACAAGTTCTCCACCAAAAAGGCATTAGGTTTCTATAGTCAACACATAAATGCAGAGAGCCATCTTCTCAGGGAACAATACTGGGGCCACTACTCAGGGCTAGCAGGTTGGATGAAACCACGTTACAAATTTTTATCAATAAATGACCCCAACTCTTCTAGGTCCCACGGTTTCATCAAGTACAGTTTCGGTTTTGGGAATTTCACTCCTGGCAAAATGTTAATACTGCAATCTGTTGAGTGATGGGGAGGGGAGCTCGTCTGAGGCCTTCTCACTGAATACCTCCTTTAAGTCCCAATATTCCTCTGGAATTTTCTCCTCCCCCCTCAGAATCTCGGTGCCAGTGGAGGCCAGCTCTGTGGGATTCTTGGGTTTCTGTTGAGATTGCCCCATCCCTTCTGGGGGTTGGTCAGTATGTATGCACAATGATCCCTCCTCCAGTTGACATGGGGGTCCCATTTCTGGAGCCAGGGCAAACCCTGTATTAGGGGGAGCTCCATCTCAGGAGCCACAATAAAGCACAAAGTCTCTCTATGCTTCCCCGTTGTCATTTCTACTGGTTCCATGATGAAATATGCAGGGCCACCCCCAGCTACCGATTCATCCAGTGGGCAAAAGGCTATGGGCTTTTTAAAGTCTTTAGCCTTAAGCCCATTTTCTCTACTATCTTCAAGCTGATTATGCACCTTGTGCACCCAGAGTTTAACAAGACCAACATTTCCCTTTTGGCTCCCAAGATGGGTACCCTTAATCTCACTAGAATGGTCATACAGCCCTTGTTTGGACTTACCAGTGAGTCATCTTCTGATTCAGACTCACTCTCTTCAGAAGAGGGGCGATCTCCACAACCTCCTCCACTTTTAGCGTCATTTCATGAGGCTTTAACTGGTATTTTTCAGGTTCTGGTGCCCCCTTTTGGCTCTAGCTTGGCACAGCAGTCTGCAGCCCAGTGACCTTCCTTCCCACATCAGAAGCATGCAATGGTCTTGTGCTCTGCCACCATCCCTCCCTTTTGAGGTTTTAAGGGGACCCTGGGCTGTTGCTGCCTGTTGAGCCGGCCCAGGTTGATTTACGGGGGTGGCTGCTCTGATTCTTCTGGCTGGGGCTGCCTCCCCTCTTCCCCCTCATACCTTTCATCAGTCTGAGTTTCTCCGACAGCTTCATTTAGAAGATGCAGGGCTTGAGTTAGTAAAAAATTATTTCTTTCCTTCTCTTGCCATGGCTCTTCTCTTCCACGCCGATGGGTAGTAGTCACTCCTGGAAGAGGCTTTTCCTCAGGATCCTTCCAGCCAACTCCCAGGGATCATTTGGGTTTTACAGCTGTTTTTTTGCTAAGACTTAATTATGCTAACAAGTCAGCTTCCCCTGCTGCCTCTAACAGCAGGGAATCTGGTCGTCCTGTCGCTCCCAGGTCTTCTTGGTCACTGGCTGGATTAGACATTGTGTTTAGACCCCTTTGTAAGAAAATTTATTAATTCTCCGGGTGGGCTGGTAAATTGAGATTCAGAATAATGTCGGATGGTGCTTCATTCAAAAATCCAAGAAATACTTAAACTTCATTAATTAGAGAAAATATATATTTTACTGGAAGTCAAGTGGTAGCAACAAAAGAATTCTGAATCTGAGAAAATGAGCATGTAAATCACATATACAAAGTGATGGCAACATTCCCACCCCCAATAGTTCAATTGGGTCATCCAATTAAAAGTTGTGTATAGCATCCTGTGGCCATCTCCAGGTGGTGATGAGGCCTTTGTCCATTGACCTTGACATATTTTGATAAAGTTGCAGGTTCACATAGCATAGAAGTTGCGGCTGCGCATAGCATAGGATAGAAGCCTAAGCAAGAACCTTCCCCCCCAACTTATACAGTTCTGTTTTGTAACACCTCCAGCTCGCTTCCCATAACCATGTCCCCCCTCCTCCCCCCATTACTTATGACAGTTGAAAGATGCAAAGCAAAGGAAGAAAATCTTGAAGAGTGACAATATGTTCCAGGTGTCTGATGACATTTCCAACACTTCGCCGATTTATCCTTGAACATTCTTGCTATTCTTGCTGGGGGTAAATGCCACCTGTAAAACATCTTATACAGATTGTCTTTATATGCTGTTGACATTGTTAGTTTATAGTTTCTAGTCCATAGTTTCTGCCATTTTTCGATATCTATCCCATATCCAAAATGTTTCCTCCAAGAAATCCTTGTTTCTTTAACTTGTTCTTCTTATTTCACTCCTGGTAAATAACCATGTGATTTTTTTAAATCATCCTCTCCTCAGTACCTATTAAGATTTTATCTAATTCAGTAAGTTCTTTGTAAAACCCTTCTATCTTGCTGTCTTTATCATATCTAGAATGTATTTGCACGTATGAATACCAATTTATCTCTTGTTCATCTAATTCTTGCTTTGTTTTAAGCTCACCTTTTTCATTTCACTATATCAAACTATGTGTTCCATTTCAAAAACAACTGGATATGCGAATGCCCCTATAGTTGATAACCAGACTGGTATTTTCATATAATGTTGCTTCCTTATTTTCTCCCATGTTAACAATAAAGCATTTTGAATATAATATCTCCTAAAATACCCATGTGCCTTCCTTTCCTTATACCATAAAATGCATGCCACCCCAATTGTAAATCATGGCCTTTCCAGTGTTAATAAACTAGTATTTCTCACAACAATCCATTCTTTCATCCACATCAGTTTACTGCCTGGTAGTATAATTCACAATTGGGTAGTGCAAAACCTCCTCTCATTATGGTGTCCTATAACAATTTTAATTTAATTCTTGCCTTCTTTCCCTGCCATATATATTTCAACATTATTTTCTTTTAAGTCCTCAAAGTATTATTTCCCTAGTTTAATTGGAATCATCTGAAACAAATATAATATCCTTGGTAATATGTTCATTTTGATAGTAGATATTCTAAGTGTAGAGTTTCCCATTTTTTCAAATCTGTTGCAATCTTTTGTTTTAATTTATAATAGTTATCTTAATGTTCTGCATCTTGCTGTCAGCTGTAGCCCAAATATTTTGCTTTGTTTGTGATCTGGATATTTAGTCTGTCAGTTCTTTCCTTTGTTTTTCCATCATATTCTTAACTAAGATCTTAGTTTTATCTTTATTTATTTTTAATCCTGCCACCTGTCCATATTCTTCAATCTTTTCGATCAATTTAGACACTGTTTCGAATGGATCTCCCAATATAAAGACCAGATCATCTGCAAATGCTTGTAATTTATATTTCTCTTTTTTTCCACTCCCTTTAATTTTCTATTTTTCCTAATATTTCTATTTAATACTTCCAAAGTCAATACAAATAACAATGGTGACAGAGGAAATCCTTTAGTTCATTTTTAATATTAATATTGTCAGTCAAATCTCCATTTATCATTACTTTTGCAGATTGTTTATGATATATTGCCTGAACTGTCTTAATGAATCTTTCTCCAAAGCCCATCTCTTCCATTTGCAACAACATAAATTGCCAATTTACATTGTTGAAGGCTTTTTGAGCATCTAAGAATACCAAGGCCATTTGCTTCTCTGGGTGTGTTTCATAATATTCCAATATATTCAAAATTATTCTCATGCTGTCTTTTATTTGCCTATTAGGCAGAAATACATTTTGATCAGTATGTATAAAGTAATTCAAATATCTTTTAAGTTTTTCTTCCATTATTGAGGCAAATATTTTGTAGTCTGCATTCAGCAGGGATATAGGTCTATAGTTTTTTATTTCTTGTAAGTCAGTATCCTCTTTTGGTATAAGAGTAATGTAAGCCTCTGTCCATGAATTTTGGTTTTTGATAAAACTTCATTCATTACTTCAAACATTGTAATGTTTAAAGATTCCTGCAAAATCTTGTAGAATTCTACTGGTAGCCCATCTGGGCATGGAGTCTTTCCAATACTTTGTCTATTTATTGTCCCTGTCAGTTCCATCATTGTTATTTTGCTTTCCAACATTATCTGTGTCCTCAGATATTTGAGGTAGCTCTGCTTTTTGAAAGTATTGCTTAACTTTTTCTTCTTCAATATTCTCTTGATTATATAATTTCTCATAACATTTCTGTACTATTTCTTTTTTTTCCTCATTTCCATTACAAAGCATTGCATGCTCATCTATTCATTGTATTATCTTATTTGTTTCTCTCTCCTTTTTCAGTTTATATGCCAGCCATCTGCCTGGTTTCTTGCATTTTTAAAGTTCTGTTTAGCTCTCCTGATTGTTTGTGCTAGTTCCTCTTTTCCTATCAACCCCATTTTATGTTTAACTGTTTCCATTTGACTTTTAATATCTTTCTTTTGTGGATATTTTTATAGTTCTTTCTCGAGTTTCTTAAAGTCTTCCTCCAATATTTGTTGTATTTGTCTTTTTTAAATTTTCCTTCTTCTCATATAATTTATAATAAGATCTCTGGCATAGGCCTTCATGGTATCCCATATATTTTGTAATGAAGTTTCCTCTCTTTGTTTTGTATAAATTCTTTTTCCTTCAATATTGAATTATTCAAAGTCCATCTTGATCTTTTTCTTTGTCCCTGCCATTTGACTTGTATGCTAGAGATTAATTCCATTGACATCCAAATCATATCTATTCTTGACCATGAAAAATGTCTGTTGGTGTAGAATGTATATTGTCTATTCTTAGCATTCATTTCTCTTCAAACATTTTGAATGCTCCTCTACCATCTTGAAGAAGGCAGTATCTTTCTATTTTGTTTATTAATTTTCTGTGTTTTATAGTCCAACTTTGTGTCCAATATCGCATTAAAATCTCCCAAGATGCATATATTATCATATTCCCATTCTATTATTTTAGTATGCAATTTTTTATGAAATTCTTCTTGCTTTTCATTTGGCGTATAAATTGCTATTAAAAGCATCTTTAGGTTATTATCAATATTCTTTCTTCTTCCATCTGTAAAGATTAATTTAGTTTTGATTGTATTCTTAATGTATAGAGTTACTCCTTTTATTTTGTTGTGCCAATGAAGTGTATAGATTTCCAATTCTAGGGCAATTCAGTACTTGGACACATGGTTTTTTAATATTCTTGCTTCTTACTTTAACTTCTTACAAACAGATTATATCTAATTTTAATTTTTCTAATTTAAGAAATGTTTTTTCCGTTTGACGGCTGAATTCAGTCCATTTATATTTATTGTAATCAATTTCTTTTTTTCATTGTTTATAATTTATATGCAGGGTTTATTGCTCTCATTGTTCTTTGCTCTCTTACTTCTTTTAGTTCCACCCTTCTACCTGCTGCTCCCTCTTCTCGTATCTTTTCATCTCTTTTTTCTTTATCTCTTACTTCCACCATCTCTTCTTTTAACTATTTAACTATTTCCTCATCACATATTCTTTCCTCTTCTTTTCCTCTAAAATATTTGCCATAAAATAATTCTGCTTTCTCTATTGAGTCCAATCTATGTCTTTGCTCTTGCCAAGTAAATATTAAGTTTAAATATTGCCAAGTAAATATTAAGCCTTCTGGAATCAACCATCTGTAGTTCACTCCCTTCTTAATTAAAATTTGATGAAGAATTGAAATTCTCTTCTTAAATCTCTCACTTTTCTCAGTACTTGTTTTAGGACAGTAATCTCTTTTCCTTTATATTTCAAAGGGTCATCCCCTTGTACTCTGTAATATTTGTGTTTTGATAGCTTTCTTGGTGAATCTTACCTCGACTTCTCTAGGTAATTTGTTTCTCATAGCATATCTTGTATACACTCGGAAGACTTCATCTATTCCATCCATTGTTTTTTCTTTGGATATCTTCAAGGCTCCTGCCAGCACTTCCATCATTATTTTTGCAAGGTTTTTTCCTTTTTCCTCCTCAATATTTTGAAATCAGAGATAGAAATCTGCTTTGTCCATCTCCCAGGCCAGCATTCCTCTTCCCTTGTCCTGCTCCACTGCTATCAGCCTGTTATCAATTTCTTCAACTTTTTTTCTGTGATTGGTTTCCTTTTTCTTCTATTTTTTTGAAACCTTTCTTCATTTTTCATCATCATTTGTTGTATATTGTCTATTTTCTCATCCATTATCCCCATTCTTTCTTCTATTCTTTCCATTCTATCTTCCAAACATTTCCGTTGTTCTTGTATTGCTTGCATTATCATTTGTAATGTGATCTCATTTTCCTTCTCCTTCTCCCTCTCTCTCTCTCTCTCTTTCTCCTGCAGTAACATAGTGTGAATTAACCACTGATTGGCTGGACTTAGAGAGGAGAAGGTAGGAATTGATGAGCCTGTAGCAGCTGTCCTCATCTCTAATTAATTGCAATCCTGGTCAATGAGTATCTGCTTAATGCCAAGGACAATTTTTCTTCAGGTTCTTCTTTACTTTAATCCAATTATAAAAAGAAAAAATAATGAAGGAAAAAGAAAAAAGACCAGTTTCATCCCAAAAGCCGGAGAGACTAAAATATAAAAATATAAAGAAAAAAATTGTAAAAGCACAATGTTTAAGAATAATACAAAAAAGAAGAAAAACAATAATAAAATAAAAAGTACACCACAAATGGTATTAAAAGGGAAAAGAGAAAAACCAAAAGAAAAAAAGAATTATATTCCAATAGTGAGGCTAAAGCTAAGTAGATCATTAAAAAACAAACAAACCCAAAAGGGTTAGGCCAAAAGGGTTAGACCACCAGCCATCAAATTAAAAAAAAAAAGAAAACAGCTCAATTGCAGTTTAAAAATTAGTCATATAATAGATCATAGCCACCATGAAATTTCCAAGATGCACTATCAAAGTTTCAACAAGTTTCAGAAAAAAAAAATCCCAGCTATAATTTAAAATTTTAAGTCACAGAATGAACCTATGCCTCAGTATAATATCCTAAAAGCCAAGGGGCCAGTATCTAAAACATCAATAATATATTGTCCAAGGTTACAGTAATATTTTCTCTTTTATTTAACTTTCTGGCTGTTTTCAGCGCTCACTCTCTATCTTCTTTTTCTTCTAAACAGCCTATAGTCAAAATAATCTAACTTTGATTTTTATTTAAAGTTCCATTTTTTTTCCTTTAAAAAATATCTGCGACCTCTAGATGATGTTGCTTAACTTTCTTCTTTTGTTATAATGTATCAAATAGGTTATAACAAAGTATCCTTTTGAAAAGTAAAAGTAAAAAGGGAAAAATAGTTTAAAGTTTAGCAACAAAAATTTAAAGTAATTTTTAATTAATTCTTATTTGAAAATCCAGTCCAGTTAATCAAAAGAAATTTTTTTTAAAAAAATAAGAAAAAATAAATAAAATAGTCCAAATAACATTTGATAGCTAACCTATGATCTATTTTGCTACTGTTCTCTACTTTTCTGTCTTTTTTCTTCTAAACATTCTTTTCCCTTAGGGTGCTCTGATTTTAATAAAAAGAAAAAAGAAAGTTCTCACCCAAGCCGACACACTTTCCTTCTGATCTTCTTTCTTTCTGGGGCTGTCACAGCTTTCTAGTGGCTTTAATGGCCACTTCCCTCTACTGTCCAACTGCAGGAACTTTCCTGGATCAGCTTTGCCATGTTTCTGGGATCAACAAGATGTGCTCCCTTTACTCACCGTCTCTCCGGGACTGTTCAGGTCCAATTGGACTGTCCAGCTGTGGGAGTTTTGGCAGCTTTTCCAGGAGCTCTGGAATCACCAATGTTCTACCACAATGTCAGTTCAACGTCAGTCCCTGTGAACTCCTATTTTGACTAGCTATGGATATAACTTTTTTTTAACAAGTTCCTTTCCTTATAATGTTCTTGGCTCACAGCAACCAGACTAGTTGCTTGTCATCCTTTGGAATTCATAAGCATGCTGCTTAAAACAGGAAGATCAGATGGAATAAATTGTTCAGATAATGTCATTTACCTCATCATATAAGTTTTTAGCAGTCACAGAATGGACACTGTGGCCTCTATGCTTTGTCAAGTCCATGCCTTCCTTTTGTAGGTAAATTAACTTCTAATATGCATTTACTTTTCAAGATTCTCATTTGTGCTTTGTTTTCTAGTCCCATTTTAAAGAAAGAGACAGATTAATGAATATTAAATTGGGCAAGATGGGAGTATGTTTTTGCCCTGGAAAGAACCTAGGATTTGTTGTAGGAATGTCCAATTGCCCCATGTTCTTCTAAATTTCATCTTGAGGTCAGCATCATGCATATTTATGAAATGGACTGCAAGCAGGAGGGAATTAACATTTGCCTCTGTTCAAAAATCTATTTCGAAATAGTAGCTTGTGAGTGTTGCATATGAAAAAGAACTTATTTTGCTAAAACTGCAAGGTTATTTTGTAAATAGGAGTTTGCATCAAGGAATTTTATACTTACAAAACTTGCTTTATTCTTTATGCAATAAAGAACAATAGCAGGAAAATTTTTATTCTAGTATTTTAAAAACAGTTTCTGAGATAATTTATGTTAATGGGTATGTTCATTACAGAAGTTGCATAAAAGTATCTGTGAAGGTTTAATAAATATGCAGAGAGTGGTGCAGATTTTTAATGGGTTTTCTGGAAAATATTAAATAAATGTAAGGTGGAATATGGAATATTGGCTTCAAAGAAGAGTGGGCAGGAAAATGGACCAGACTTATATAGATCTGAACATTTCCAGTTAGAAATGGCTAGATACCCTTTTGGCAAGAAACCCTAGATATAGAGTCAGTGTTATCATCCTATAACACATGAATGCTGTTAAGGCATTCATGACAACAACCTAGCAAATTTAATTTTCTTGCTATAGTTAGCTACATTCTATTATTTTGCAATATAAATTTGAAGCTGTTGTTTGTCTAAAACCAGAATAATTTGGGGACATGTGTCCTGTGTTAAAATATTGATTCACTCAAAACTCCTTATTTAGTGCATAAACCTATAATCTACTAAATCTGCTTTTATCTTAATCCAGTTTTAACAAATGGCATAGATGACCTTCTGCTCTTAACAAGTTGTTGAAACTTTAATCGTACAGTATGCTTAGTGCTGATATGTCTGAAATTCAAAAGAAAAATTGCAAACTTTTCTTTAGCAAAACACAAGAATATTCAAAGCAGATTTGCATAGTCTTATTTCTCTACCATTTGCTGAATAACTTTCATTTGCTAATAAGGGTGTTATTCTTCAATCAGTTAATCTTTATACATTTTGTCCACACCTGAACTAAAGATACACATTACTGCAAATCCAGTTGATAAAAGTTTGGCATACCTAGATTCTAATGAAGGGCTCAATAAATAATTTTTAATTGTAATAATTGTAATTGTAATAATTCATTAAAAGCAAGTAAAGATCTGTCCATCTAACTTTGGACTGTGTACCTCAGCTTCAGCAACTTTAAGATGTTTATACCAGTCAACTCTTAGATTTCCCCAGGCAGCAACTCTCAATTCTGGTTGAGCTCAACTAAGTCATTTAGATTCATTCTACTTATGTTGTTGAAACAAGTATAAAATGAGATTTCTATTCACATCAGGCTTTGAATTTTAGGACCATACGTATGTAGAATGTATATCTCCACAACTCCCATCTCAAACACACCAACAGCAGCCAAGCCTTCTACAATTGCCCCAACCCATTGGGTTCACAACCTCTAGTGATCACAGAAAAAGAAGTGCAAGATCTATGACACAGACAAAAGCCAGGAAAAGAATCAGGTCCAGACAAGATAACTCCTCCTTGCTTAAAAGTCTGTGCTAACCAATTGGCCCCCATTCTTCACCAGAATCTTCAATAGATCACTAAAAATGTGCTATGTTCCTTCCTGCTTCAAATGGTCTACCATCATCCCAGTGCCAAAGAAGCCATCCATCAAGGAACCAGTTGCTCTAACATCTGTAGTTATGAAAATCTTTGAAAGGTTTGTGCTGTCCCACCTGAAAAACCATCATGGATCTGCTGTTAGATCCCATGCAGTTTGCATACCGAACAAATAGATTGACAGATGATGCTGTTAAATGGCTCTGCATTACATCCTACAACACTTTGAATCTCCAAATACCTATGCAAGGATCCTCTTTGTAGACTTCAGTTCAGCAATCAATACCATCATTCCAGACATTCTTCTAATTAAACTAAATCAGGTGGAGGTACCTGAACATACTTGTAAATGGATCATAAGTTTTCTAACAGACAGAAAGCAGCAGATGAAGTTGGGCAGAATCACATCTGATACCAGTACAATAAGCACAGCCCCCCACCAACGCTGCATGCTTTCTCCACTTTTCTTCTCCCTGTATACCAATGACTGCATCTCAAACGATCCATCTGTTAAAATACTGAAGTTTGCTGATGACACAACAGTGATTGATCTCATTTGAGACAACAACGAATCCACATACAGATAAGAAGTTGTATAATTTGCCTCGTGGTGTTGCAGAACAATCTGGAACTGAACATACTCAAAACTGTAGAAATGGTGGTAGACTTTAGAAGAAATCCTTCCATACAACCACCTCTTACAACACTAGACAACACAGTATCAACAGTAGAGATCTTCAAATTTCTAGGTTCTTCTATAGCACATGACCTAAAATGGACACCTAACATCAAAAACATCATCAAGAAAGCACAACAAAGAATGTTCTTTCTGTGCCAACTGAGAAAGCTCAAATTGCCCAAGGAGTTGCTGATACAGTTCTGCAGAGGATTACTGAGTCTGTCATCTGCTCCTCTATAACTGTCTGATTTGGTTCTGTAATCCAACAGGACAGACACAGACTTTAGAGGATAATTAGAACTGCAGAAAAATAATTACTACCAACCTGCCCATTGAGGACCTGTGTATCGCAACGAGTCAAAAAGAGGGCTGTGAAAATATTTACAGAACCCTCGCATCCTGGACATAAACTGTTTCAACTCCTACTCAAAATGACTCTACAGAGCACTGCATACCAGAACAACTAGTTACAAGGACAGTTTTTTCCCGAATGCCATCATTCTGCTAAACAAATAATTCCCTCAACACTGTCCAACTATTTACAAATTCTACATTACTACTATTATTAATCTTCTCATCACTCCTTATCACCCATCCCCTCCCACTTATGACTGTATGATTGTAACTTAGTTGCTTGTATCCTTATGATTTATATTGACTGTTTCCTAGTATGATTTGATTGCTTATTGTACCCTATGAATATAATTAAATATTGTACCTTATAATTCTTGATGACTCTTGATGAATGTATCTTTTCTTTTATGCATACTGAGAGTATTTGCACCAAGACAAATTCCTTGTGTGTCCAACCACACTTGGCCAATAAAGAATTATCTATCTATCTATCTTTCTATCTATCTATCATCTATCTCATGACCTTGTCTACATGACTTGAAACATGTTTGAATAAAAAAGATTTTGCCATCCATTTCTGTGCAGATATGCACAAAAACTCTTCATCCTAAATCCGAAAGTATTTATGTGGTTAGATATGCACATCTCTATATCATTTGTATTTTTCCATTCATGAAACAGCAAAAAAACTAAATTCTGAAAAATGAGTTAATGTAAAAAAACAAACAAACTAGAAATGTTTTCTAGGCTATCACTTTGAATGCAATTAAATTTTGTACTATTACAGTAACAGCAGAAAATAAAGTTGTTAAAAAAGAAAAAAGTAATTCCATGTTACTCCTCCATAAAATAATAAAACAAACTGCCTCGGAGCATTAACTGAGTTTTCATAAGATTAGTCTGAATAGTCATTACTTATCTTCTTGTACACTGAGTAATAAAATAATTGCTATCTTGATGTCAGAGTTTTGAAAAGATTTAATGCAATATAATCCTGCACTGGTGATGATACAGTTGGAATAGAGCATGACATTTCATCAGTATATCATATAAATGCCGATTGTATCCATTCTTGAAGAGACAGTGAACAATATTCATATTTCAGTGGTATTCAGAAATTAAGTTTTGAAAATAACATGTGTACATAGTTTGAATGCAATTCATATTTAGAAAGAAAAAATAACTGGAGTTTCTTTAAAATATGAATTAATCTTCCTCTTTCCTTGATCATTTTATACAAGGAATTAGGAACATTTCAAATTCTCATTTTCATAAAGAAGCTAAAAATCAGTACTAACTGGATAACATATGATCACTCAGAATCAATATTGTGTAAAGCTAACCAAAATAATGCTTTAAAAAAAGATTTTAAAAAGGTAATATATTTTGCCACTAGCTTGTTGGCAAATAAGTACAAAAATCTGGAACATATCCAATCAACAACCTGTTTAGTAGCTGTATATTCCTTATTCTTCTGTACTCTTCTATATTTTTCATCTATAGTCACTAATTAATCATCTGAACATTGCCTTCAGTTGCCTCTGCTAGCGTTCCAATAAATTTCTGTTTCCCATTTGGAGAATATTGTGTTTAAAATGCCATTTCTCTCTTTCTGCCAGTAACAGACATAATGGTGAAATGGTCAGATCTGCTATAGGATATAGGTAATTCATTGGACAGGGATATGAGGGAGAAAAGAAGGCTCAAAAAAGCAATCTCTGATACATATAAAAACATGCCAGAATTTTGATTGAACAATCACAGCTACCATTTTTGATTAGCTGAGCTCTCTGCCCTCTACTTATGTTTGTGGAATCAGATTTTTTTTACTCATTATTCAGTAAACAATTTGAGGAGGGAACTAGGTATTCCTCCAAAACTCCATGGACTTGCCTATCAATAGTTTATTCATGAAGAACAGGCTACACAGAAAGCCAGCTCAGATGGTTGCCATCTTCCCTTCTATAATAAGATGAATTCTACTTATACATTTTTTTAAGTTTGAAGATTTTAACTTCTGTGCCCTCCTTTTTATGATGCATAGATCTACATGACTATGCTGTTGATATACTTTATAGTTAGTGTGTAACTTATATTTTGATATATTTTGTAAGGTATATTTTGTAACAAAGCAAAATCTAACTAACTTCAGCTGAACTATTTTCAGCAGAATTGAACTGCACATGGAGAGCATATTTGGGAAAACATAATGTATATAATAAAAGAACTACAATTTTTAAAATTATGTCTGGAAATCCTACAAAATAACCAAATGACAATTTAGAAAAGTGGACTGGTGGGGGACATTGCTTCAAAACCAGATAGCGGAAAAACAGAAAGACAAGCATATAGTAGCAGGTAAGGAAGATGTATCAGTTTTGAATATGTGGAGTTGTGAAGTTAATTAGTTTACATAATTTCATTAGCATACCCTCTGTGAATACTATCTGGAGTAAGGATATATGGCTTGTATTTTTTTCTCGTTAAATTGCTGCAATAAACATACTTTGGGGGAAAGGGGAGTCTGATAAAGGTTAAACTGAAAGCTTGCATTTGTAAATATTTGTAGCCTGTAGAATGAGAAAATGGAAAATTACTGCTAATTTGCAAGTTACTGTCAAAACAATGATTTGTTTTCTCCATTAAATTTAATGGATGAGGATCTAGACACAGAAGACCCGTGATTTTGTATTGTTGTTTTTTAAATGGTTCTTTTTTTAAATTGAATTGCTGATTTTAGTCTTATAATATTTAGACAAATGTAATATCCAGTTCATGTTATACTCTGAATGAATAACCAAATATAAGCCAAGTTCTTTGTATGAATTATTCAACAATTAGAATGATAACTTTCAAAGGGCTTGAATCCAATTCAATGCTCAATCACAAACTGAAATTAAAAGCATCTTCCCATCCCACCCCACCCTATTCTCAACAACAATAGTTGTTTAGTTTGCAGTTAACACTCATAGAAAAGAAGAACACTCATCT
Organism: Laticauda colubrina; assembly: GCA_015471245.1. Classification (NCBI taxonomy): domain Eukaryota; kingdom Metazoa; phylum Chordata; class Lepidosauria; order Squamata; family Elapidae; genus Laticauda; species Laticauda colubrina. The sequence goes on along the minus strand of BLBF01000094.1, from coordinate 6,750,076 downwards.
CTCTGAATAATCAGTTATCCTGTAAAATTGTGCTCACTCTTCAGAAGAACTAAGCACGCTTACCCTTCTGACACTGAATTGAAATCTGACTTCCTGTTACTTTCATTCATTATTCTATTTAGTTCATTATAGGACAGGGACGGTAGGCACGCACATTGGTGCACTTATGCATGCCCCCTACAGACCTCTTAGGAAAGGGGTGAGGTCAATAGTAGAAAGTCTAAGGTTAAAGTTTTTGGAGTTTGGGGAAGAAACCACAGAGTCAGGTAGAGTATTCCAGACATTGACCACTCTGCTGCTGAAGTCGTATTTTGTATTACTCTAAAGTCTTCTTAAGGTAAAACAGTTTTCCCAAATTCTCCAATATTTTAGATAAGACAGATGAGTAAGTATCTTAGCACTGAATTCACACTAAAAATTAACTTATATTATCTGGTTCCAGTCTTTTCCAATATATTGAGACAAATCATATTTTTTGTCCAAAGATGCCCTCTATTCATATAAATCAGCACATTCAGTTTCATGCAAAAAATAAATTATTTCTTTCTCCATTCTTTACAGCAAATAAATAACTTCTGTGAATTTTTAATGAGGTTTAGTTGTTTTACAGTTATTTCCAATGAGAAAACTGGTTGCATTTGCAACAGGTAGCTCACTAGCCTTCCTGTTTCTCTCTTAATAGGATCAGGTGTCATTGGTCTGTTTATTCTGTTATCTAGGAACAGTCAAAGCTGTTATAAATATCAGATAAATGTCAGATATTGGATAAATATCCAATAAATATCCATTTATTTGGATATAAAAAAGACCTTTTTTATAACCATTCAATATATGTGACAAATGTTAATAAGAGGTGGATTTCAATTAGCTAATCATAATCATCATTAAGAAGTCAATTACCACTGTTGCAGATGCTGTTCTACTATTCTATTCAGCTGACCTTTTAAATGATTTTTTTCATCTTTAAATTATACTTGGCAGGGTGAGATTCAGTTTTTTTTAACAACCGGTTCTGTGAGCATGGCTTAGTTGATGGGTGTGGCTTGGTGGTCATGTGACTGGGTGGGCATGGCCAACTTGACATCACTCATGTCAAGGGGCGCTTCTCCCCTCCTGGCCTCTCATGACAGTGGGGATGCTGCAATGGTCATAAGTGTGAAAAATAGTCATGTCATTTTTTTCAGCACCACTGTAATTTTGAATGGTCACTAAATGAACTGTTATAAGTCAAGGATTACCTGTACAAAAAAGATAATCTTTTTTGCTTGCAAAAAGCTGCCCTGAATACCAATCATTAGATTAAAAATACCTGCAAGCCAGAGTTACAAATCAGGCAGGGTTCCAGAGCACCTTGACGAATGAAAATAGTCAAAATGCAGTGATAACTATCAAGCAGCCAACTCTTGCTCATAAAGTGAAACCCTTTAAGCTCTCCAGAAAAAGCACACCCAAGAAAAGCAATCCTTAGACCCATTTGCACCACTTAAAGGTATTCTCACTCACCTCACAAGATGTCCTAAGGGAAACCATCCAGATTTAAGGAAAGGTCACATGCCCCACAGAAAGGCAATAAAAAAATTAGTGCCAAGCTTGAATCCTGCCTCTTGGAACTACAGCCCAAAAGGACAGTGCCAGATAGTACTAAAGCAGTGAGGAAGACCCACTCCCCAGATAGGAAAAGAAACCCTGAGGCAGGAAAAAAATCAAACACAACACATATAATTAAATCACAACAGTAGCTGTTGCTTGTTGAAGCTGAATAGGAAAAATTATCCCATCAATAAACACAGAATTAAACATCACCAAGCACAGAATTAACCTTCACCAAAAGCCAACTCAGAAAGAGTATGTAAATTCACGTTTGAATGTCAGCTTTTCTAGCTAGCCAAGAAGCCTTGCTGAATGTCGCTCATCTTAGTTCCCTGTCACTAAAAGCTTTGCTTCATTATTCAATTATTTCTTCAAAGTGCTGATTGTCCAGGGAAGTGTTTCCTCCCAACAGCAGTGTAAAAATCTTAAAACAACCTTTCCCCTTTAAGAAAGCCAAGCCCCAAAGCTCCAGAGACAGTAAGTCTAGGCTGTCTACCAAGAATGTAATAAGAGTGGAAAAAAACAAAAGGAGATTGCTTCTAACTACCGTTCTCCGAACTGCTTAGAAAGTTAACAAAGGGTTCTATAGAACCAGATAGAACTTGTAGAATCCCATCCCTGATGCTTGGGCTGAACAGTTCTTCATTTTTTTCTCTTTAGAGATTGTACAAAAACTTTTTAAAACTCTGGGTATTTGGGATGTGCAAGCAATGCTTTACCAGGGATTGGGATAATCCAAGATTATCATTATGGTTTATTTTGAACTGGCTCTGCTTTTCTTTCTATACTGATGAATTTGGCTAGCAGAAGGAGATGACAGTGAAACTGAACAGTAGAATGAAAGAAAATATGCTGTATCTTTTTCTGTAAATAGTAGGTAACAGAAATAATTGTGTTTGCATTAAATATAATATTAAATATAATATTAAACATCAAATACTGTGACATTCCCAAGAGTCATATATGAACCTGACACCGATCCTCTCCTCTACAGAATAAAAATAACTCTAAAGATTTTGTGTGTGTTTTATTTTAAAAGCTAACAATAATATTCTTTATCTGATTTATATTACTTTAAAAAATGTCTACTGAAAAGTTTCACTGGTCCAAAAATATAAGAAGATTGATTTTTCAAAGGAAATGGCAAAAAAATAGTGGAAAATAGTTAATCAAAATGGTAGAAAAAGGCATTTCAACTATCTATCTTGCTTCCCCAACTATTATAGCAATGTTAGAAATTAGAAAATGGCTCAGTAAAACTTTACACTTTTATAAGAGCTTATATTTAGGGGAAACCCATTCTTGCAGCATATAGAAGAAAACGTTTAAGAGTGACACTGCCTATTGAAATATTTATGGGATGGAGACTTGCACAAAGAAAAGGAAGAAAATAAAACATTTAATGACATGACACATTTAGTAGGAGTTCAATCATATGAAAAAATAACTAAAGTGGAAGAAAACAATGTTTAACTAATTTTATGAAAGCAAATTACTGCCCTCAGTTTTAAACATGCAAGTTGGACATGGTTAGTCTTCAGACTTTTGTTTATATGTTTTAGTAATAGAAATCTCAAGATTAACCAAGTATGAAATATTGCCTCAGAGACTATGAAATCACATAATAATTTCATTGTAAAACATGTATTCTATGAGAGTAAGGATTCCAAAGAAATTTTCATCTATAAATTGATTTAAAATAACTCACATTCTTTTGGCGAATGGTGGCTTTGAAGAACTTTTGCAGCTGACTTTTATGGCTATTTTTGTAGATATTTGGTGGATAAAATCCTTGCTTGTCCAACCAAGGAGGTGAGGAGTGGCTGGAAGCCCTTCCTTAGTGAATCAACGGACACAGCTCCAATAGTCTTAAGAGTCTTGATCTTGGGATTCCATAAGATCTGTCCACAGATTGCTATGAAAAGTTTGGGCAATATATTATTATAAGATAGTTCAAGTTTGATCAGATCTCGATTCCACTTGAGCAAGATCTATGAAAATGGTAGTGGTATGGTCTTGCAATGTGATCTGTGAATCATACCGTCTTGTGGATTTCAAGGTAGTAATCATTATGGTTAGAATAGTGCTGCCATTGAAAGAGTAGGACTTGAAGCATTCTACCAGAATAATGGGCACTGTTTGATAGGCAGGTGAAAAGTTTCGCAAGGCAGCCTTTGGCCAGCTTTGGCTGAGGTAGTATGCCAGTTGTGGGTTTGCCTAGGAATGGAAGCCCTCGCTCCAAATTGACTCCTGCCTTTCTTGCCTCCCATTTAGTTTATTGCAATGTGCTCCACACAAGGCAGCCTTTGAAGATTATCTAGAAACTGGATTTGACAGGCAGGAGAACTCATGTTAGCAAGCGAGAACTGCAATTCACATATGCTGGTTGTCCTTAACTTATGACCACAATTGAATCCAAAATTTCTGCTGCTAAATAAGACAGTTGTTCAGTGAATTTTGCCCATTTTATCTTTCTGGCTACAGTTCAGAGGTGGTATTCAGTAGGTTCTGACCAGTTCTGGAGAATTGGTAGCTGCAGTTGATTCACGGTAATGCAGTGTTAAGCAAATTTGGCTTCCCCATTAATTTTGCTTGTCACAAAAGATGACCACATGACCCTGGGACATTGTAACCATCATAAATATGAGTCAGTTGCCACGAGTCTAAATTTTGATCACATGATCATGGAGATACTGAAATTATTCTGTTAAAAATGGTCATAGGTCACTTTTTTCTAGTGCCTTTGAATGGTCACTAATGAACTGTTGTAAATCAAGGACTACTGTATCTATGTCTTAACTGCATTCATTGCCAGTAAGTTTTCATGTAACAATTTAAAGTGCTCGTGTTGTCCTACAAAGTCACTTAATACCTGTAGAACCATCAATTACAACTGAATCCTAGACATCTAAAGTGTATTGACTCTGAGTGAACATGCTATGGATTCTTCCTTTTGAAAGATAGGGTGCGAGTGAGAAATATTTTTCAGTGACAACCTCTATTGGTATACTTTCCTGTAGGAGATCTGTATGGTGCCTTTTCAGCTTTAGGTGACCTATTCAGAAGGATATTTTGGGAATTGATGTTTGATGCCTGTTTATATTAGTTTTAATTCTATTGTCATTTTTAAATATATATTTGCTTGATTTTTAAAAAAGATATTGAATAGTAAAGTGTTGTAACTATGTATCATTTATGTGTTTGCAATTGTATATCAATG
>BLBF01000094.1:6727803-6744866 GCA_015471245.1 Laticauda colubrina | reverse complement strand
TGCTGTTTTTTGAGTCATTGTTAAATTTGTATATTCCGTCTGACCTACGCTTAACCTAGGTTCTGAATAAACAATCACCCTCTTTTGAATGAGCATAATAAAAGAGCTTGTACCCAGCCATTCTGGGCGCACTCATCTCGAGGAACTTCGTCTCCTGTCGTTTCTCTCTCCTTCGCTCCCTGTCATGAGACGCCCATCTGATGCGGGATAGCAGATACCGCAGTAAAGTGTTTGCATTTTAACTATCCATTGCCATGGGCCTCTGATAAATATGTAGATTAAAAATATAAAAAGCAAATAAATAAAATTCCAGATGACATTTTAAATATTTCGATGCTGTGGCTGAATTAGCCGGTAGTTACATGGCAATTGTCAGAATGATGCTATATTATTATATTTAACTCATGGTTTTCTTATATTGCAGTGTAGTGTAAAGTGCCTAGACCCAATAGTCTGAGATAACATATAAAAAAGACTAATAAATAGGTCATAAACAAATATGAGAGTTCATAGGCAAACATTAACTCATAAGCATCCTGAATCCCTGCAAACCCCCAGCAGCCCACCCCTGGATAAATTGACCTTCCAACAGCATCCCACCAATGGCTTTAATGTGAGATGTTAAAAACAAAACTGGGGAGAGCAAAAACATGCAGTAAATATCAATATCGCTTTACTTCCACTCCTCCAGGAATACATTACCAACATATTGGAATGTTGGCTTGTTTTTTGTATTTGTCATCGATGAAGGAGGCTTACATGATTAGAGCAAGCAAAAGCGAGCTTTTAACATTGTTTCAGGTCCTTAATTTGCCAAGAATCTAAAAGTAGGAAAAGGAAGTGAAGAGAAATTGTTTGAATTTTGGTAATATTGCCATTTAAAATATTTTTGATAAGTCCATAGAAGCCATAGATGGTATTGGGAATTATACCATGGTTTAATGGTAGCAGGTGTGAGTAGTTGATCAGTGTCATTAGGACCAGGATGATCTAAGGAAAGCTTATTGAATGATTTGGAACTGGACCATTGGAACTGGTCACTTTTACTTAGCATAACCAATCTTACATGTCTGTTATTGTGTCTACATTGCCTTGAACCTCTGAAGGAAAAGTGGGATACAAATAGAGAAACAGACAAGCAAATATTGGATATTATTTTCTGCATATGTTAGATATGAGGTGACTGGGATCACCAAACACAGGGCAATATTAAGAACTTTTGAAATACAGCCACATTTTCATGAAGGCAGTTCATAAATTAGTAAAACTTACATAATCTTACTGTGCTGAGTTTATCAACTAGTAGATTAGTGGACTAATCAGTGTTTATACGTAGCCCAGAAAGATGCTTCTGCATAATATGCTGGTAAAAACAGGACAACCTGACCCAAGCCCTTCAAATAACAATTATTTTTCACATTTATATAGAGCCTCTTATTTTTAAGTACTGAAGAGAAATTAAAAGCAGGTGAATACTTTTCCTTAATATGCTCTAATAAAGTAATACAAAAAAGCGGAAAAGATTCATGCAAGAAAAACAGCATCTTAGCCATCTATTTTTAAAATTATATAATGCTCTTGTGATAATTGATAATTACAGGAAAAAGAACATTTAAATGACATCTGACTTTTTTTTAATAATAACAGATTATCAGAGTTGGAAGGGACCTTGTAGGTCATCTAGTCCAACCCCCCACCCAAGCAGGAGACCCTACACCATTTTTGACAGATGGCACTCCAATCTCTTGAAAGTCTCAAATGATGGTGCTCCCACAACTTCTGAGGACAAGGTGTTCCATTGATTGATTGTTCTCACTGTCAGAAAGTTTCTCCTTATTTCCAGGTTAGGTCCTTGTTCAGTTTCCATCCATTAGTCCTTGTCTGGCCTACAGGTGTTTTAGAAAATAGATTGACCCCTTCCTCCCTGTGGCAGCCCCTCAAATATTGGAAGCCCTCAATTTTTTTTAATTATTTATTTTAGATTACTGAATGGAAAATATAAATCTACTATTGATAATCAATCATAAAAACATTGAAATATATAGTAGTTAATGAAAAACAAATATTTCTAGAGAGATTGAGTTGTCTCCCAATTTCTCAAGAAATATTGGTGGATATCAAATCGCTCAGTACTTGAGCAATGCAAGCAAGAAAGGAAATCTAACCATAAGGGGAACTGCAGAACTTTTTAATACTATCATTAGTGCAAGTGCAGAAATTGGAAACTATTATTTCATACATACTGTCTATGTTTAGACTGTCTGCTATTGACCTCACCTCTTTCTTGAGAGACATGCATAAGCGCACTAACGTGCCGACCGTTCCTGTCATATTGTTTCCTTTATTTTTTATTTTTCTTATATGTATCCATGTATTCATAACTATGTTTTTATTTATACCTATTATCTTGTAAGCAATTGACAAAAATAAATAAATAAATAAAATACTATTTCACTGTCATTTACCCAAAGCCACCACTGAAATAAGTAGCAATTTACCTTGTTATTTTCACAGCTATATCATTCAAGACAAACTAACACTATTCTATTCTTGTCTGGATCAAACTGTAGGATTTGCTTTCTCTATATTTTTAAAGGTGGAACTCCAGTACTTATATTATTTTCCTGAAGCTTTTTGACATCAAAAGATCATATTTTATTTCACTGAAAAGTCCAGTAGGTCTTTCAGTAATTCTTCTATGGGAAAACAGCCAAGAATTAATAAAGTATTTTTTTAAGATTAAGATAGCAAAGGAATCAGGGAAGAGTGCAGATGGAAGTAGTTGCTGCTGATTCCTCACCTGAAGCTGGCAGAGATGGAGATAGAGATCAGAAAGTATACTTTATCACAATATGGATAACCATAGTGTACCATATTGGTTGGTTTTTGCTACCTCTATTCTGCAGGTGCTGTATTAGTGAGGCAAGTTGGGCCTGACATTATTAAAGAGTGAAAGATGAAAATTTATCATTTTCTTACTGACAAAGTAGGAATGCTTTTTTCCAAATCTTGTCCTGAGATATTAAAAGACTACCAATTGGTAATATATTGACTGAAGACTGCATTCCAGCTGTAATCAAATGTGGAGTAAAGGCACAAAACTAATTTGAACGCTAATTTAAAATTGGATTTATCTATTCTGTATGTGCAGCTAATACATTAGTAAATCTGAGAAAATGTTAGTGAAGTTTGTAACAACTAAAATGTAGCTAGTTTCTTTGTTGAGCAAAAGTAGTGGCTTGCTAAGAAAGAATAGCAGAAATACAGACAAAAATGAAGAGTCTGGTAATAACTAACTCAATTGAGTAGAGTCTGCATCCAATCTTTCTCTCTGTAACAGTTGAATGGAACGGCCGTTAATAGGCAACCACTTTGGGAGTCATTCTGAATGGCAGATGAAGGCCTGTCATAGCAAATCCACTTAAACTTGTGCAATGTTAGAGGCTAGTAGCTGCCTAAAGCCCATGTCACACAGCACCAACGGATGGAAAGAGGATGTAAAATGGAGAGAAACACTTGCCATCCCTTGGTTAACGCGATGCATCCGTTCTGTACTCATTGTGTCCGTTTTTCAACTCTCTATCCGTCCAACATCCGTCTACTGAGATTTCATCCACTCAGAAAGTTTTGAGCTGCACAAAACTTTTTGAGCGGATAAAGTATCCAACGCGTCCATTCTACATCTCCTACGCATACGGGGAACATCCATTATACGTCCGTCATCATCTGTTACGCGTCCGCGATATCCGCTAGGCATCCGCTGTGCATCTGCGCAACTCACATCCGGTCCAGCGGAAAACGGACACAGGGAGGAAGCAAAACGGACGCGGAACGGACACCCAGCATGAAAGGCATGGACGTAGAAAGGATGAAAGTGGATGCAGCTCACATACAAAGCAATAAAACGGAAAAAACGTTCGTACAAGGGACGTATCTTGGATATTTAGGATGTCTGCAGGATGTCTAGAGGATGCAAAAGGACACCTAGCAGAAAACCTATATTTCCTATAAAAAGGGGGAGAAATCACCTGGATCTCATTTTCAGTCCAGCAGCCCTGCTGTGCAGACCTCTTCAGCCTTCATCTTGCTCTTGCTCTTCCACAGCATCCAGTCATCTCCACCATGGATCGTCGCACACTCCTTTTGGTAGCCACCGTTCTACAACAGTGCGAAGCCCTCTACAGGCTCTTTCACCTGTTCTATGGGAAGAAAAGGAGGCATCCAAGAAGTGTCTGGGTCCAAAGATGGATCGCGAGAAGAGCCGAGTACGGACTATATAACAAGCTGATGGTGGAGCTGAGGAACGAAGACTCTCATGCATTCCAGAAATCATGAGAATGCCGCCAGCCATGTTTGACGAAGTTGTGGAGCGGCTGAGACCCAGGTTGACCAAGGCAAACACCAACTTCTTGCCCAGGCTGGACCCTGGGCTAAAGGTGGCACTGACTCTGCACCACCTGGCCTCCGGGACCACATACAGGAGCATGCAGTACGCCTGGAGGGTGCCACACAACACCATCAGCATTGTGCTCAGAGAAGTGGTGCAGGCCATCATCGAAGAATACCTGGAGGAGCTCCTCCAGTGCCCCTCCACTGAAGAAGGCTGGAAGAAAGTTGCAGAGCAGTGGTATCAGAGGTGGAACTTCCCTCACACCGTTGGAGCCATAGATGGGAAGCACGTGGCCTGCAAAGCTCCAGCCAACTCAGGGTCCACTTATCACAACTACAAGGGCTTCTTCAGCATCATCCTCTTCGCCATGGTCAATACTGAGTACACGTTCATGTACATCGATGCTTCAGGCAACAGGTCAGCTTCAGATAGCCAGGTATACAACGCCAGTCACCTCAAGGAGGGGCTGGAATGCAACCTTATCATGGGCTTCCCAGATCCAGACCCCCTACCCAACGACACACAAAATGTGCCCTACTTCATTGTGAGTGATGACGCCTTTTCCCTCAGAACCTACCTCATGAAGCCCTACAGTTCCAGATACCTCACCCGTGAAGAGAGGATCTTCAACTACAGGATGTCCAGGGCAAGGCAGGTGGTGGAGAACGCCTTTGGCATCCTGGCCAACAGGTCCCAGGTCCTTCTCACCACCATGCAGCATCACCCAGAGACCGTGAGGAGCATTGTGGAAGCTTGCTGCATCCTACACAATCCCATGCACACCCGCTACCCAGTATTGCAAAACAGGCTCGTGGACCTCCAACAAGGCAATGGGGACATGGAGCCTGGTGAATGGAGGCAAGGGCAAAACCTTATAGATACTGTGGATATACAAGGCCCCAACAAAGCTTTATGTGAAGGGAAGAAGCAGTGCAACCTCCTGAAACACTGGTGCAACTCCTCAGCTGGAGCAGTGGAGTGGCAAGACAGGATGGTAGGTGCTTAATGGATGCTTCCTTCAGCCTGTTTCATCACACTGATGAGATTAGGCCATGTATGTTGAGTGGCCCTACAATGAACAGGGCATTTAATAAAGAGTTGTGTTTATGTTGAAATGTGTGGATCAATGATTAAATTGTTATTGATAATAAAGGGCCATTGGTGTGGCACCTGGGAGGGTGGACCATACAGTCCCACTATGGTTGCACTGGAGGTTTATCTATCCCACAGCTATTACCCATCCCACAGCTATTACCCATCTCACAGGTAACCCTGCCCATCCCACTGCTATCCTTACCCATCCCACAGCTATTACCCATCCCACAGGGATCCCTGCCCATCCCACAGGTATCCCTGCCCATCCCACAGCTATAACCCATCCCACAGGTATCCCTGCCCATCCCACTGCTATCCTTACCCATCCCACAAGCATGCAAAGACTTAAACCATTTCTAAAAGTTTCCACCAAGATTTTATTGACAAAAAGAACTGAACCAAGTGTGTGAAGCAAAGATAACCTTTTATTAATAACAAACTGTAAAAGCAAAATGACCCAAGTAAAGTGTCCCAAGAAAAGATAAAGTCAACAGGCAGCAACCCAGTCTCTGGCACTCTTCTCAGTCACTCTGAGGCGTGCCCATGGTCTCAGGGGTGAAGGATCCAGGTGCTGTGGAGGTGGCTGCTGCTGGAGTGCTGGTCTGAGGCGCCATTGGGGTGCCTGGCCCTGAGAGGACAACAGGGGAAGGTGTGTGGAGGAAGCTCTCAGAGAGCTGGCTCAGTCCCATGATGTTGAGAGCATTGGTGGTTTCGGTGGCATCAGTGGCACCTGTGGCATCGGTGGCACCTGTGGCAGGCGAGGAACCTGTGCCTGGACTGGGAAGGGTTGCCTATGCTGCTGGAACTCCTGGTAGCCATAGCCTTGGTAGGTGAGGGCCTGTGGAAAGCCTTGGAAGGGCAGTGACATCACCTGGGGTGGAGGAGCAGACCTGGACTGGGTCAGAGCAGGTTCAGCTGGGCCTGGAGGGTGGTGCAGAAGACCTGTGATCCTCTCCTTGATCACCTGGTACTGGGATTTGGGCATTTCCATGAGGGTCTGGTTGACGTAGGTGAGGAAGGGCTTTCTGTTAGAGGATGGTATGTCGGACTGTACCAGCTGAGAGAGGAGATCTACGCTGCTCTTGATTGTGTCCCTGATCTCCAAGAGGACAGTGTGGCTCTGTCCCTCCGGTCTGGCTCTCTGCCTGCTTTCTGTGGAGGTAGAGCTGGGGGTGGAGGTGGGTTGATCTCTGGTGGCAGCGGCTTCTTCTTGCTCCAATTGCGTCAGGGGGTCCTCCATGTGCTCCGCCACAGGGAGTGCAGCTGTCGGGAGGGTCTCCGTCATGGGGCGCTCCACAGATACCTGCCTGGACACAGGAGCTGACTCTTGGCCAGAAGAGGACTGGCTCTCTGTGGGCTACCTGAGAGAGAGGGTAGACAGAGGGGCTGCTCCTCGGTGGCAGATCTCACCCTCCAAGAAGCTGCACTTTGCCATCACGTACGTCTCCCGGTCGGTGAGCTTGACCACGGCCTGGCCAGACTTCTTGAGGTGCAGCTTCCCGTACCAGGTGTGCATGTGCTTCCACCACCCGAGGAGGATCTCCGAAGTGTAGCCCAGGCTCTCCGCCTTCTCTCTCCAAGCCACCTGCTTCCTCTTGGTGTCTTGATAGAGCCTGTGTCCCTTCCACCATAGGTACTCGTTCTCCTTCAGCCATTCGAGCACCTCATCCTCATGTTCCTCTTCGATGGAGTACTGCCTCCTCTCCCTATCGCACGTATGCCTCTTCCTCCCTCTGGCAAGACCTTCTGGGCCCTCATCAGAAGGGCTTTGAGGTTCTAGGGGCTGGTCCACCACACCACCACCAGCAGCAGCAGCAACAACAGCAGCAGCAAAAGCAGGACCAGCAGGACCAGCAGCACCAGGATCAGCAGCAGCAGAGTAAGCACCAGCAGCACCAGAAGGACCAGGAGCACCAGCAGGACCAGGAGCAGCACCAGCAGAGTCAGCACCAGCAGAGTCAGCACCAGCACCAGGAACAGCGCCAGCAGAGTAAGCACCAGCATAAGCACCAGCACCAGGAGCAGCGCCAGCAGAGTAAGCACCAGCATAAGCACCAGCACCAGGAGCAGCACCAGCAGAAGCCCCAGCACCAGCAGAGTCAGCCTGAGCAGCAGAAGCCCCAGCAGAAGCAGAGTCAGCACCAGGGGGTGGGATGGTGACCCTGTGCTTCTTGCCAGGGCTGGCAGAAGATGGCACAGGCTTCCTCTTCTTTCCCATGGTTGTTGGCTGGAGATGTGTCTGGCAGCAGGTCTTTCCTCTGAATGGTGACCTGCTTGCGAGCTGCATCCTTTTATATCCATGGGGCTGACGCAATGCAACCTCCCTGCATGCGCAGTGAACGCTTTGCATCTGCTAGGCATCTGCTAGGCATTCACTAGGCGTCTGTGATGCATCTGCTGTATCCGCTCGGCATCCGCTCTGCATCTGCTCCTTCCGCTGCGCGTCCACTTCGCTGTGCTCCCCCGGAAGCCCTGCGGACGTGCCATCCGCTTCCATCCACTTCCATCCGCTTCCATCCGCTAGGCTTCCATGGAGCATCCGCTTAACATCCTCGCTACGTCCTCCCCCCGTCCATTCCCTTCCGTTGTTGTCCGTTCTGTTTATGCAAATTTGGGGCACTTTTGAGAGTGGATAACAACGGATGGAACATTTTCTCGTCCGCTGTGTCCTTTTTACATACCTTTTGCATCCGTCGGCCTATGTGACAGGCCCTTAAATGGTTCTTGATCAGGTAGCATTTAACAATCTAGTTCAAGTCAAACAGTTTGAGCATTACAATGTTTTTGCAGGGAAACTGCTATAAATAGACTCCATCAAAGGACTGATATAATAATGGTATTATCTTTCATTTTTCTATTACAAAATAACCAGAATACCCAGAAATATTTTGGGTGGGCTATAAAACCAGTTTCATAGCATTGTAATTATTTTAAATAATTAATTTTATTTCCCTTTTCTTTAAAAATGAATTAACACAATCAAAACATCAAGCAAATTTTAATATGTGGCATAGTACTTTGGTAAATATGCCATTAGCTTGCTTTAAAAGATAAATGGAGGACTTAACAATTATTTTGGCCCAAAAGTTTTTTCAGGAACAGTATATTTTGTGATGTCAAGGAATCACATAATAATGTAGTTCAATCAGTGGAATTATTCTATTTCAGTTCATTGAGTTAGTTACAATGTTAGTGAAAGAGCTATTAAAATATTTATCACTCATTATAATGGAGCCAGTTTGATGTGGTGATTAAGGCATCAGGCTAGAATCCAAGAGACCATGAGCTCTAGTCCCACCTTAGGCACAAAGCCGACTGGGTGCCCTTTGGCCAGTCACTTTCCCTTACCTGAGGGAGGAAGTAGGGAGGTTTTCCTGGGACTTGTCTAATCTTGGCAATTTCTTCTAATCAGATACAATTAAACAGAAGAAAAAAATATTGGAGTAGCATAATGATTTAATAAAATGACATAGCATAAACCAGGAGTGTCAAACTCGATTTAATTGAGGGTCACATCAGGTTGTGTTCAACCTTGGGGGACCAGGGTGGGCAGGTCCAGGGTGGCCATGGCCAGCATGACATTACTTGTGTCAGGAGGCACCTGTGTGGGGATCCGAGCGCTTTGCAAGGGAAAATGGACTCCCGAGCTCTATTTTTGGCTGCATCACCTCCTACAACCCTCTGCCAGTGAAAACAGAGCTCAGGGGGCCAGACATGGCCCTCGTGAGTTCCATTTTTAGCATCCTGGAAACTTCTGCCAATGAAAATAGAACTCTGTTTTCACTGGCAGAGGTACCATGGGTCAGTTCTTTGCTATTTCCAGGATGGCCTTGTGGGACAGATCTAAGCATCCCATGTGCTGCATCTGGCCCCTGGGCCTTGAGTTTGACACCCCTGGCATAAACTAACATAAATATTACATCTATGTCGATATGAGATCAAGCTATCCTTGCCTACTGCTGAAAGAATAGATTAAACCCTTGAGAAGCATTAATTACTGCATTGATACTAATTGTGTCCGTGCTAATTAAAGAAAATGAAAATCTCTCTCCCTTTGGAAGCATGTAGTTTACATGTACAGCTTGGTTAGATATTGTATAACTTATATTTTGCATGTGAGCTATCAATTCTATAAATATTGACACAGCATGAAGGCTCTGATTGTCACAGGATTAAACTACATGTTAATTAAATATATAATATCTAGTTACACTGGTATTTTTAAATTAACAATCAGTGTGGCAGAGCCAACCTAAATCATTACATTACTTTGAGATTCTAAATCTTTAATTCATCACCTCATAGATCAGGAAAATCCAATATGCCAATTATACCCAGTCATATCTTTTGAATTCAGATTGGTTAAGTAAGATTTTTTAAAATAATTTTTTTTATTTTATTTTTAATACAAACAATCCATTTTCATTCAATAGTATGTCTGTCATCTGGGTAGAAATATCTTGTGCAATAACAATTAAAGTTTCCAACCATAATCATTTACATTAGTATTAATTCTCTAGTCTTACTTAATTACTGATATACATAATATATCTAAATTATTATAACAATCCTCATCTTGGTTTATTAGCTTTTGTTAACATATTGTCTATATTTACTAGTCTTTTATTTCTAACTTTCATATTTCTTCTCTAACCCTCGATAAAATGATCAAATAAGATTGTCAAGGTACTGCTTCCGTCCCTAAAGACAACACAGGCCAGAATGGAGAGGAACTGACTCTGAATTAATCTTACCAAGATTAAATGGTTTTGGATGTTAGAGTCTCATAGATTGGGAGATTTTTCTATCTTTAATCTTAGATAAAGTAACTCATCCCCATTTAAAAGTGGTTTTTTATGCAACATATGATGAGTACATGACGGAAGAGAAATAGATATATATACATACAACATGTAATTATATACCAAATTTCTATGGGGATATGGCAGTGGGCTCATAACTGGATGTCCAATTCAATTTTCGAGGAATAGCTGTTTTCCATGCTGGCCTATGGAATTTCAATCTTGTGGTTGACCATGCACTGTCCTGGCGAATAGGGAGGGCCTTGATGGTCAGCATTCTTGACCATAGCCAAATGAAAACTTGTTGTCTTCTCATGTAGGGTGGTATGATCTTATTAAGCACTGCACAGGAGTGGGATGCAATGTGCCAGAGATGGTATGCAGTATCTGGCAGAGTTGGGCATAGACCATTTAGGTATGCTGTTAAGCCACACACTGCCACAGTATTCATCTGTGAAATAAACCAAAGCCAAGACAGTTATTTATAGGGTGTTAGCATCAGCACCCCAGAATGTTCCAGCCAGTCTGTTCAGTAAAATATGCTGAATTATGCAGCTTTTCAATTGTGCAGCTGGGTTTTTTTCAAGTTTTGGCAGGTAAATGATGGTGTGCAACCTAGGGAACTTCTTGGGTGCAGAGCTCCTGTTCCATTGCATCTTTTCCTGGACTAGAGGCTTTTCAGAATCTCTTATGCCCTTGTCACATCAAGGCTTGATTATTGCAATGTGCTTTACGCAAGACTGTTCCTGATTATCCCTCAGAAGTATGTTTCTGGGTGCATTTCAAAACACTAGTTACCACCTATAAATCCCTACATGGCATAGAGCCAGATTACTGCTTATGTTCCATGGTTTCAGCCCAGCTGGTATGAATAAAAAGTGACTTTTGATCCCTTCTTTTAAAAAAGTGTCTTCTACCAGAAAGTATGGCTCCTTTGTTGTGGCACCCATCTTTTGAAATCTTTGAAATATCTTGTGATGGCATTCTAAAAATCTTTGAAGAATGGGCCTTGGGTTAGAGTGGATAGAGTATCTTATTGGGTATGTGTCTCTACAGTATATGCTTTTGTGCTGAATGGCCAAATCCCACCTTGTTTAAAATACTTTGTACTTGTTTTCTGATATATTGATAGCTGCACAGAGTTAGTTTAAATAAAATATCTGAATTGCATTGAGGGAACTAATTCCTATTTGCTTCAATGGAAGCTCTTTTTTAATGGTACTGATGCCAAAGATATAAAATTTCAAGGCTTTGTTAAACTTCTAGTATCCATCACTGTTGAGCAAATTTTCTCATAGATCTTTTAGCAACTTTTGGAGAGCCACAGGCCCTGAGCTTTAGCCTAAGGAGATCTAATCTCCAGTATGTACATTTGAATATGACAAAAGAAAACATAGTCACTTTGCTATGTATAAAAGATAACATTATAAATGTTATTTTGCATTATAGGCTCATAGAAATGATATATGAGAAGTACAGAAAATGGGGAAAGGAATACAAATCACAATCCAAAACTATCACACTGCAAGTTATCATGACAAAAAGCACACCAACCCATATCTGATGTAATTTATTTTGTTTGGTTTGTTTTCAGAACATCAAGAGAGTTCATATCGTCCCATTTTGTTAAGTTTTAGAAATGTCAACAAGACCTCCTGATCTATTACTGAATGGTACCAGTGAACTCACTAAGAACTAATGAAAAAATAATATGTTCCCATTTCCCCTAATTTTAGAAAAGCAAAGAATGCCCAAAAGAATGATTAATTCATAAACAGACTCTAAGTGAAATTAGTTATGTGTTACTTGGCACAAAGGACTTTTATGGAAAGTACTTTTATGCAATCTTTGAGAAAGCATTTTGTTTTTCAAATAATAAAATATGGTTCTCGGAGATGACAAAGTCCCTACACATGACCTTGGAAAAGACGAACTGTTTGGATACAAAAGAATGACCACTGGATATATAAAAGCATATCCACCATGAATTTTCAGACTCAGGATCATTGAAGAAGTCTTTAGCAAACAGATTGTGTATGCCATCTTTAAGCTAAAACTCTGCCCTATGTGGCCATTCATCTTTCCACCATGAATCCAGAGGTGGTATTCAGCAGGTTATGACTAGTTCTGGAGAACTGGTAGTGGAAATTTTGAGTAGTTCGATGAACCGGCAAATACCACCTCTGATTACTACCACCAAATACCACCTATCCTTCCCCTGCCACACCAACAAAGCCACGCCCACAGAACTGGTAGTAAAAAAAATTGAATCCCACCACTGCATGAATCTTATCCCATTTGCTTCTTCCATGGTAGAATAACAGTCTATATCTACAATTCCAGATGGGAAATTTAAGAATGAAGATAAAATACAGTATGTGTTTAATACAATGAATAGATTGTGCCAGAGTGGGAGGAGTTATGAGCACCTGGGATGGCTAAACCCATGTCCTTATGTCTATGTGTTTTGACAAGTGTCAGAACAGTATTAGGGCTTCTAGACAACTGTTTCTTTTGGATTCATAAACAATGAACACTCTAGTGCAGGGGTGGGCCACAATGCCCAGGAATTGTCATGATTATGCCATCTCAGAAATTCTGGGAGTTGAAGTCCACAAGTTGTAAAGGGGCCATAATTGCCCACCTCTACTCTCGTGGAAAAGAAACTTTAACCTTTATTATTAAACATATTTAAAAACATACCATAACATAGCGTACAAACTAAACAAGACAATACCCAAATCTCTTTCAAGCTGTGAAAAGCTCCTGGTTCTATGCAGAAGCTGTCTGCTTAAAAACCAGTACTAATATTTTTTTATTAAAATCTGGCACTATGGCTTAATGGCCCTACTTCTTTGAGACTACATTACAAGACCTAACTTTGACCAGTAGCACATGACTCTGGGATGGTAACCAAATGTCTAAGACTTTCACAGATAACAAAAGTTTTGCAGCTATGTGAAGATTCCCACCAACATTTTCTTTATTCAACAAGCAAGAGTGAAAAGCCATCTTTTTAACTTTCCTTAATATGAAGGAAAAATGTCCTTAAACTTCTTGAAATATAATGATCTTCCACATTGCCATTACATTACCTCATTTGGATCAGCTCACTGTACCATTAATATGATTGCAAAGCAAAAAATGTAAATATCAAAATTCCAGATCATACTCTTTAAACAGCATTAGCTGGATGAAATTATATTATATTAAAATTTAACAAATATATATTAAATAAATATTTATATATTTATATTTATATTATTTATATTTATAAATAAATAAATTAAATAAATATATTTTAAATAAATAAATAAATAAATAAATAAATAAATAAATAAATAAATAAATAAATAAAAGTAAGGCAATGTTATTTTCTGTAACAGTATATTTTTGACACTGGAACATGTGCAGAGCAAAACATACACACACACACACACACACACACACACACACGTCCAGATTTCTGTGTGACATTTCTATGAATGACTACATTCCCTTGATGTTTCCATTGGAAATGGGTGTATTATATTGAAGTTTAAGTGAGTGACAAAATTCATGGGAAACTACACCTCCCACTTGGTAACAGTTTGTGGTTGCTCAGCAACCAGTTGGAGAAATGTTAAATCTTCAAAACAAACACATATCTACAAGGGCTATCCACAAAATAGATTACGTTTTTGTCTGTAGCAAGAAGGGGCGGAGCTAGCGCAGCCATCTTTGATCTGTGTGTCCGCCACTTAGTCTGCATCTAGTCATGCTAGTGGGAGGTTCGTATCATTGCTCGTTACTTCACAGCAAATGTTTAAAATGTGTGCTGCAATTGAAAATCCTGCCAGTTGTGAGGTGCGATCAGTGATAAGGTTTTTGTTGACCAAAAACCATAAACCGATTGAAATTTTTCAGCAACTGTGTGAAGTGTACGGGGACAACATCATCACTGAAGGTGGAGTGCACCAATGGTGTATTAAGTTTAAAAATGGATGAACTAACTTTCATGATGAACAGCGGACGAGCATTGTGACTGATGAACTGGTCACGAAAGTCGATGACAAGATTCGTGAAAACTGCCGTTTCACAGTAACGGAACTTTTGCTTCGTTTTCCACAAATTTCACACAGTTTGTTGCATGAAATTGTTACACAAAAGCTAGGCTACCACAAATTTTGTGCAAGATGGGTGCCAAAAATCCTGACAGAAAACCACAAGAGTCAGTGTATGGCTGCATCATTGACATTTCTGTACTCTTAGGACAAAGATGGAAATTCGTTTCTTGATCGAATTGTAACTGGAGATGAGACTTGGGTCAAACATGTGAACAGCGAGACCAAATTGCAGTCTATGGAGTGGGGGCACACAAATTCCCAAAAAAAAACCAAGAAAATGTTTGCAAACGTTCTCTGCAAGGAAAATTATGGTGACTGTTTTTTTGGGATAGGCAAAGTGTGCTTCTTATCGATTTTCTGGAACATGGTATAACAAATAAACTCTGTGAGGTATTGTGAAACATTGCAAAAACTAAAGCCCATGTCATACTGCACCAACGGATGCAAATAGGACAAAAAAGCTTGCCATCTGTTGGAAAATGCGATGCATCCATTGTATACTCACTGCGTACGTCTTTCATACGCTCTATCTGTCGAGCATCCATCTACTGCTATTTCATCTGCTCAAAAAGTTTTGAGCTCAAAAATTTTTTGAGCGGATGAACTTTCCGCCGCGTACGATCTACATCCGCGACACATATGGGCAACAAAAGTTCTACGTCTGTTGTCATCCACTACACGTCCAATGTATCCTCTCGGCAACCTCTGGACATCCGCGCAACTCACATCTGCTCCAGCGGAAAACGGAAAGAGGGAGGAAGTGAAAGGTACGTGGAACATCCACACAGCATTAGTAGCACGGACATAGAAAGGATGAAAGCGGATGCAGCTCGTATACAAAACATTAAATTGGACAAAATGTTCATATATGGGACGTATCTCGGATATTTAGGATGTCTGGAGGATGTCTAGAGTATGTGGAAGGACACTTAGCAGAAAACCGAAATTTCCTATAAAAAGGGGGAGGAAATCACCTAGATCTCACTTTCAGTCCAGCAGCCCTGGTGTGTAGACCTCTTCAGCCTTGCTCTTGCTCTTCTACATCATCCATTGATCTCCACCATGGATCATCGCATACTCCTTTTGGTAGCTGCCATCATTCAACACCAGAACCAAGCCCTCTTCAGACTGTATCACCTTTTCTACGCAAGGAGAAGGAGATGTCTAAGAGCTGTCAGGGTCTGAAAATGGATCGGGAGAAGAGTGGAATTTGGACTCTATGACAAGCTGATGGTGGAGCTGAGGAATGATGACCCTCGTGCATTCCAACACTTCATGAGGATGCCACCAGCCATGTTTGACGAACTTGTGGAGCGTCTGAGACCCGGGTTGACCAAGCCAAGCACCAACTTCCGTCCTAGCCTGGACCCTGGACTGAAAGTGGCACTGACTCTGCGCCACCTGACCTCTGAAACCACATACAGAAACATGCAGTATGCCTGGAGGGTGCCACACAACACCATCAGCATTGTGGTCAGAGAAGTGGTGCAGGCCATCATCGAAGAATACGTGGAGGAGTCTCTCCAGTGCCCCACCACTGAAGAAGGCTGGAGGAAAGTTGCAGAGCAGTGGTATCAGAGGTGGAACTTCCCTCACACCGTTGGAGCCATAGATGGGAAGCATGTGACCTGCAAAGCTCCACCCAACTCGGGGTCCAATTATTTCAACTACAAGGGCTTCTTCAGCATCATCCTCTTCGCCATGGTTGATGCTGACTACAAGTTCATGTACATCGATGCTTCAGGCAACGGGTCAGCTTCAGATGCCCAGATATACAATGCCAGTGACCTCAAGGATGGGCTGGAACGCAACCTCATCATGGGTTTCCCAGATCCAGACCCCCTACCCAACAACACACAAGATGTGCCCTACTTCATCGTGGGTGATGACGCCTTCTCCCTCAGAACCTACCTCATGAAGCCCTACAGTTACAGATACCTCACCCGTGAAGAGAGGATCTTCAACTACAGGCTGTCCAGGGCAAGACGGGTGGTGGAGAACGCCTTTGGCATCCTGGCCAACAGGTTCCAGGTACTTCTCACCACCATGCAGCATTGCCCACAGACTGTGAGGAGCATCATGGATGCTTGCTGCATCCTGCACAATCTCATGCACACCCGCTATCCAGTGTTGCAGGACAGGCTTGTGGTCCGTCAACAAGGCAATGGGGACATGGAGCCTGGTGAACGGAGGCAAGGACAAAACCTGATAGACACTGTGGATGTGCAAGGCCCCAACATAGCTTCACGTGAAGGGAAGAAGCAGCGCAACCTCCTGAAACACTGATGTAATTCCCCAGCTGGAGCAGTGGAGTGGCAAGACAGGATGGTAGATGCTTAATGGATGCTTCCTTCAGCCTGTCTCATCACATTGATGAGATTGTGCCATGTATGTTGAGTGGCCTTACAATGAATAGGGGAATTAATAAAGAGTTTTGTTTATGTTGAAATGTGTGGATCAATTATTAAATTGTTATTGATAATAAAGGGCCATTGGTGTGGCAGCTGGGAGGGTGGACCATACAGTCTCACTATGCTTGCATTGGAGGTTTATCTATCCCACAGCTATCCTTACCCATACCACAACTATCCTAATCCCACAGCTATCCTTACCAATCCACCAACTATCATTACCCATCCCACAGCTATCCATCCCACAGCTATCCTTACC
>BLBF01000094.1:6717745-6727793 GCA_015471245.1 Laticauda colubrina | reverse complement strand
CCCATCCCACAGCTATCCATCCCACAGCTATCCTTACCAATCCCACAAGCATGCAAAGGCTTAACCCTTTTTTCAAAGTTTTCCCCAACACTTTATTAAGTAAAAAAAATGAACCAAGAGTGTGAAGCAAAGATAACATTTATTAATTACAAACTGTATGACTTTATTAAAAATCAAAATTACCCAAGTAAAGTGTCTTAAGCAAAGATAAAGTGAGCAGGTAAAAACTCAGTCTCTGGCACTCTTCTCAGTCAATCTGAGGCATGCCCATGGTCTCAGATGTAAAGTGGCCAGGGACTGTAGAGGTGGATGTTGCTGGAGTGCTGGTCTGAGGCGCCATTGGGGTGCCTAGCCCAGAGAGTACAACAGGAGATGGTGTGTGCAGGAAGCTCTCAGAGAGCTGACTCCGTCCAGTGAGGTTGAGAGGCCCTTCCTCAAGGACCTGGGATGTGAGGCCCAAGACTGATGACAGATGTTCTGAGGAAGGGCTTGGCTGTGGGGTGGAGGAAGGAGGAGAGTAGTGGGGCTGTCTGGTCTGCAGCTGGGTCAGGTGAGGCATCTGCGGCATCTGTGGCATCCGAGGAACCTGGGTCTGGACTGGGAAGGGCTGCCTCTGCTGTGGGAAGTCCTGGTAGTGGTAGGCTTGGTAGGCAAGATGCTGCTGAAATCCGTGGAAGGGCTGTGACATCGTCTGGGGTAGAGGAGCAGACCTGGAGTGGGTAGGAGCAGGTTCAGCTGAGCCTGGAGGGTGGTGCAGAAGAGCTGTGATCCTCTCTTTCATCACCTGGTACTGGGCCTCGGACATGTCCATGAGGGTCTGGCTCACGTATGTGATGAAGGGCTTGCATTTAGAGGATGGTATGTCGAAGTGGACGAGCTGGGAGAGGAGATCTATGCTGGCTTTGATTGTGTCCCTGATCTCCAAGAGGACAGTGTGGCTCTGTCCCTCCTGTCTGCCTCTCTGCCTGCTTTCTGTGGAGGTGGAGCTGGATGTGTATGTGGCTTGGTCTCTGGTGGCTGCTTCTTCTTGCTCCATCGCAGACAGGGGATCCACCACGTCCTCTGGCAAGGGGAGTGCAGCTGTCAGGGGGGTCTCTGTCATGGGGCTCTCCAAAGACACCTGCCACGGTAGCTGTCTCCTGGCTGGAAGAGGAGTGGCCATCTGTGGCCTGTCTGAGGGAGAGGGTTGACAGAGGGGCTGCTCCTCGGCGGCGGATCTCACCCTCCAGGAAGCTGCACTTTGCCATGACATAGGTCTCCCGGTCAGTGAGCTTGACAGCAGCCTGCCCGGATTTCTTCAGGTGCAGCTTGCCATACCAGGTGTGCATGTGCTTCCACCATCCAAGGAGTACATCTGAAGTGTAGCCCAGGCTCTCCAACTTCTCTCTCCACGCTGTCTGCTTCCACTTGGTATCATGATAGAGCCTGTGGCCCTTCCTCCACAGGTACTTGTTCTCCCTCAGCCATTCCAGCACCTCCTCCTCATGGTCTTCGGAAATGGAGTACTGTTTCCTCTCTCCCTTCTCCTTGCCTTGCCTCTTCCTCCCTCTGGCAGGGGTTTCAGGCCTTCAGCAGCAGGGCTTTGAGGTCCTTGGGACTGGTCCATCACAGCAGCAGCAGCAGGAGAAGCAGCAGCAGCAGCAGGAGAAGCACCAGCAGCACCAGCGGAAGCAGCAGCAGCACCAGCGGAAGCAGCAGCAGCACCAGCAGAAGCAGCAGCAGGAGAAGCAGCAGCAGCACCAGTAGCAGCAGCAGGAGAAGCAGCACCAGCAGCACCAGCAGGAGAAGCACCAGCAGCAGCAACACCAGGAGCACCAGCAGCACCAGCAGCTTCAGAGTCAGCGCCAGGGGGTGGGATGGTGGTTCTGTCCTTCTTGCCAAGTCTGGCAGGAGTAGGCTTCACAGGCTTCCTCTTCTTCCCCATGGTGTTCTCTCAAGATGTCTCTGGCAGCAGGTCTTTCCTCTGAATGTTGACTGCTTGCGAGCTGCATCCTTTTATATCCGCAGAGCTTACGCAATTCATCCTCCCCGCATGCGCAGTGAACGCTTTGCATCCACTACACATCTGCTATGCATCCTGTAGGCGTCCGTGATGCATCCGCATCATCCGCTACGCATCCGCTCCTTCCGCTACGCGTCCACTTCGCTGTTCTCCCCCGGAAGCCCTGCAGATGTGTCATCCGCTTCCTTCCGCTAGGCTTCCTACGAACATCCACTTAACATCCTCGCTACATCCTCCCCACGTCCGTTCCTTTCCGTTGTTGTCCGCTCTGTTTATGCAAATTTGGGGCACTTTTGAGAGTGGATAACAACAGATGGAACATTTTCTCGTCCGCTGTGTCCTTTTTACATACGTTTTGCATCTGTCGGCCAGTGTGATCTAGCGTTTAGAAAAGCAATTCAGAACAAGCGTAGAGGAAATTTAGCTCAAAAATTTTGTTTTTGCATGACAATGCCCAACCACACACAGCAAATCGCACTCGAGAAGTCCTGAATGCTTTCAAGTGGGAGATTTTTCCTCATCCACCCTTCAGCCCCGATCTTGCACCAAGTAACTACCACTTGTTTCCAAGGATGAAGACCTGGCTTGGAACACAGCGCTTTGACGACGACACGGAACTGCGGGTGGGCGTGACTGACTGGCTCAAATCTCAGGCGGCTGAATTTTATGACAATGGAATTACAAAGCTTGTTCACCGCTATGATAAGTGCCTCAATTTGTTTGGTGAATATGTTGAAAAGTAGTATTTAAGTGTCACTTTCAAGTGTATGTAATAAAAATTTTTTCCTACACTTTGTTTTTTTTCTATCGCAAAACGTAATCTATTTTGTGAATAGCCCTCATAGATCAGTTTGGTGTTAAAGCCTCTCACATATTCCTTTTGATTAGGCAAGCCTACTCTTGTTTTTCCTTTACATTGCCATTATGTATGCTCAGGTTTTCTTGGATTGTCACAAAAATATCCACGAAGTCTGCAGATTTCCTTTTTACTTCACTTTGAATGCTGAAAATATATAAAGATGTGCTATGCATTTTAAGGTTAAAAGATCTTTGGAACAGAATATTAACAGGATAGCTAAGAGTGAAGATTTTTTATCTCAAAATATTTTTCAAAAATTTAAAAATATGTACTTGCTTACAATCTTCCAGCATTCATATTAATCTGAACTATTCTGAGGAATGTTTGTATTTTCACAATAAACCTATGATTAACTTGTGTGAAATTAATATTTTAGTGCTTTGTTCAATTACTGTGGTGATAGGTATGGTAAAAGTAGCATACCCGTTTATTCTTAGACTATTTAGTCAAAGGTATTGAAAATTTCAGAATAACTCAACCACTAACTTGGCTAATTCCAGGTTAAGCCCAAGCTCTTTAGCTTATCCTGACCCCAGCTATACCAACCTTCTGCATTGTTACTACCACTGTGTTTATTTTCTGGCTTAAAGTTATCCATCAGGCATGACAGTGACATGACAGCTTGTTCTATGGCCACCATTTCATATATAGGAACTATAATGCCTATGAATTCAGGCACCAAGCTCAGAGCACTTTATAAGAACTCATTCCTCGAGACATCAGGGAACGTGAATAGAAATGTCCAAATGCCATCTTATTTGGTCTCGAAGACACCAACGAATCAGAAAACAACACCAAAGTTCATGATATCATCCGCAACTCAAATACAACAAACATCTCTCCTGAAGATATCATTGAAATAACCAGAGATGGCCCTGGGTGCAAATACAATGACGGCTCTGTGGCCCCAAGATTTTGTTGAGTTGTATGCAAAAATGAGTCCAGCGAACGCATATTCATTCATACAATAAATGCCATTGCAAAAACCAATCCCAACCACAAAAAAACTTCACTCAAGACTAGAATTATCCATACTGCAAAAAATCCGCTCCCATGAACTCTGTGCAGAACTCAAAAACCATCTAGACAATGGAGAAAAGGACCTATACATTGACTACAGAGCTGATTGCATCAAAAGAAAGTCACACAACCCACAATTCCACATCCAACCCCACCCCATCCCATCCAACATCACTCAAAACTAGGCATGCATGCCCCTAACTACCTCTATTCCAATCACAATTGGCCTTAAATGCAAACTACTCAATGCAAAAAGCCTTGTAAATAAAATACCTGAATTTCTCCTCTTACTAAATACAGCTAAATTTGACATTATATTTGTCTGTGAAACATGGCTCAACGCATCTCTCCCTGACTCCATTACCACAGTAAGAGACTATCATGTTTCCCGATCAGATCATGAAATCCATAGAGGAGGTGATGTTGCTATCTTCTATAAAAAGTCCCAACATCTAAAAAACACCCAAGTTACCCAGGAGTTTGCTATTCCTGAGACCATCGTCTGTGAACTGTCCTTAAATATCACATTTTGGTTCTTATTATGTTACAGAGCCCCTGATTATGACATCGAACATGCAAACAAGCTAAATACACTACTAACATGGGCAGCATCCTGCCCACATGCTTTTATCTTTCTTGGTGACTTCAATCTACCTCATATTAACTGGACCCTAAACAAATGTACAACTGAACCCACACATGCAACCTTCTACAATGCAGTAACAAATCTGGGACTAGAACAACTAGTAACCAACAACACTAGACTTAACAACTGCCTCAATCTCATCTTCTGCAATAGTTTGAGTTCAATTTACGGAGTACAAATTAAAGAACCCTTTTCCAATGGTGACCAGAACATGATTGACTTTTGTCTCAACATACATCCACACAAAAATCATCACAATGATGGAATCCCCAATTATAACTTCAAAAAAGACAATTATGATCTTATAAACAACGATCTCTCATCCCTTGATTGGCAATTTCTATTCTCTGGAAGCAATACTGCAGAAGACTATTACAACTTATTTTTACTTGAATTCAAAAGAATCATCAAACTATATGCACCATTAACAACTCCCAAAACCAGAAAAAACAAATTACCCATAACAATAAGGAAGCTTCAATCCAAAAAGAAATCACTTTGGTAGAAAAACAAATCTGGTCCCATTGCCAACTTCAAAAGCCAATACAAAAGCCAATACAAAATACAAAAGCCAATACATTGCCACCAGATAAAAACTGAATGCACAAATTATCACATTAAAAAAGAAGAAAACCTTCTATGCACCAATTCCATCCGCACTTTTTACAATTTTGCAAACAACAAGCTAAAAGACTCAAGGTCCATCCCAACCCTGAAGGGACCTAATGGTAAAGACTGCAATGACGACACTATTAAAGCCAACCTCTTTAACACATTCTTTGGCTCAGTATTTATAAACATGCCCAGTATTTCTTGGTCGAACCACAGACAACTACAATGATCTAATACATATTGATTTTACAGAAGACAATGTTGAAAAAGCACCACACAATCTAAAACCATCTCTATCTATTGGACCAGACGGAATATGTGCCTGCTTCTTAAAAAAGCTATCCACTGCTATACTGAACCCCTAAGCATAATCTTTGAAAAATCTTTCAGGACCAGCTCCTTGCCAAAACTATGGTCACAAGCATGGGTCATCCCCATCTTCAAAAAGGGAGACCCCAGTCTAGTTGAAAATTACAGACCAATCTCTTGGTGGGTGGAGCTTGCGTTGAAGTGGTACAGCATGCAATCTTTAAGCTCAAAGATCGCTGCTGATATCTCCATTGCAGGACAGTCCCAACAGACCTAAACCATCCCGTAGAGACGGTGACAGAGGAGGGCACAACCTGTTGATCACAGGGACATTGCAAAGGCTCCAGGAGAAGCCTTTCTTCCCCATGGTGGAGAGGCAGCCATTAAAGCTGCTGAAGGTGGGACAGCTCCGGAATGGAAGAAAGCTGGAAAGAAAGTGTGTCAGTTTGGTGAGATAATTTTTTACTTATTTTTTTATGGAGAGAACACCCTAAAAGACTAAAAATTAAATTTAAAAGTGAAGATAAAAATGCTTAAGCGACAAGATTTAGCACAAATTAAACCTGAAGGTTTTTTCTTTCTTCTTATTGGAACTTTGGATTTTGTTAAAACTTTTCAACTGGACTGGTGTTTCCTTTTTAATTTTTTTTCTTTCCTTTCAAAATAATTCTTTGGAAAAGTTTTTTTTCTTGTTTTTTCTTTTTAATAATTTTAGATTCTTTTTATTTTTTTTATTCCTGATTTTAATATTAGAGGGAAAGGGAAAGGAAAGGGAAATAAATAGCGCTGCCACTTGGAGGCTTGGATACATTGTTTTCCTTTCTTTCTTTCTTTCTTTCTTTCTTGTTGATACATTTGCTGCTACATTCAAGGACTCTGCTTTTCATTGAAAAGATAGTGGGAAGAGCTTGTAGATTGTCTGCAGGTGCTCTTCTGTGGAACTACTGATAGCTGGAGTCTGGATTTGAAATTGAAGAAAGAAGATTGAAGTGACCTTGAAAAGAGAACTGGAAATTTTGTTTTTTGATTTAGTAAAGAGCTTCGAACATATAGTGGCAGTGCTTTGCTTATTGACATTTTCTCTTTCCTTTTTTTTTCTATCCCCCCCCCACTTGGATTTTTATATTTGGACTTGAGTCCTTTAATGCAAGAATAAGACTACTTTTTCCCTCCCTCCTCCTTTTGTTTTACCTTTTTAGCAAGGGGAATACACAGATTTCTGTCTTTTTAAAAATTTTCCTAATTTTTTTATTTTTTCATCCTTTTTCCATTTTATATTTTTTATTTTTATTTTTTTCCTACATAATTGGAACCAATTGGATGAAGGTATTCAAGTGCCTGAAGATTTTTTCCGTTCCCTTTTTTATTTTTATCTTTTGCTTTTATTTAATTTTTTTTTTTTTTTTGCTGGAGTGGCAATTGGCTGCTCTTGCTTTTTCTTTTCAATTTTACTATTATACTCTAAGATGAGCAGAAAAATACCAGCCTCAGCTTCTTCAATCCTGACTTCTTCCTCACCATCTGGAGGACAATGATCAATACAGGTGATGTTACAACAAGAGAAGGAGAAAGAAGTGACACTGCAGATGATTATTCATACAAGGAATTCAAAAGATACAAGTAAAAACAGCTAATATTGAAAAGAGAATGGAGAATATTGAGCAAAGAATGGAAAAGTCAGATGAAAAAATTGAAAATATTCAACAGATGATGATGCAATACGAGGACAGAATTAAGAAAATTGAAGAACAAGATGTACAAAGAGATAAGAAGATTGGAGAAATGGATACCCGATTTCAGTGAAGTGGAAAGAAATAAATGCAGATCTCGGCAATCATTGGGATGGGAAATTGATAGATCAGAATTATTTCTTAGATTTCAAGATATAGAAGAAGAAAAGGGTGAAAACCTTACTGAAATGATGACAGAAATCCTGGCAGAAGCATTAGAGGTAACTAAAGAGAAGATGATGGATGGAATGGATGAGGTTTTCGTGTTTATACAAGATATGCAATGAGAAATAAACTGCCAAGAGAAGTTCATATCAGACTTACTGAGAAAATAATTAAATCACAAATACTGCAGGCGGCAAGAGAAAAAACACTAAAGTACAAAGATAAAGAAATAGTGGTACTGAAACAGGTACCGAGAAGAGTGAGAGAGATAAGAAGAGAATATAAGAAGAGTTACTTAGAGATGGCTGATATCTGAAGTTCTCATGTTTACCTGGCAGGAACTAAGACACAGAATTGATAGAGTTGAAAAAGTGAGTTATTCTATCTGGAATATTTTAGAGAAAGAGAGGAAGATACAAGAAAAGAAGAGCCATTAACTGAATTTCAAGAGGAATGTATCGCAGTAATTGAAAAAGAAGAAGGAGATGTAGGTGGTGTACCCAGAGAAAGAGAACCAAGATCTACTACAGCAACAAATCCTTCTAATAAAGTCTAAAATGGATGACAAAAAATTGATTACAATTAATATTAATGGGCTTAATTCAGCAATTAAAAGAAGAAAAGTATTTCATAAATTAGAGAAATTAAAATTTGATATAATCTGCCTGCAAGAAGTACATATTAAAAAAATAACGTGATTATATATTGAAACAACAAAAAATAGGGAAATTATTTACAGCGTTGACACACTGTAAAAAGAGAGGAGTGGTGTTATACATTCGTGATACAATCCCTGCGGAACAAATATATACAGATGATGATGGAAGGATTTTGATGGTGGAGATAATGGACAATAATCTAAAGACACTTTTAATAGCAATTTATGCCTCAAATGATAATCAAGATTTTTACAGGAAATTACATAAAAAAATAGTTGAACTGGACTATGCTAATATCTGTCTGATGGGAGATTTTAATGGAATAATAAATGACAAATTGGATGATAAAACACAAAAAACAGCAAAGAAAACTAGAAAGACACTGTCAAAATCCTTCTTTCGAATGGTAGATGAGATAAACTTAAAAAGATGCATGGAGAGAGAGAAATGCAGAAAATAAACAATATATCTTTTATTCAAATAGACATGCATCATGATCTAGAATAGATATGATATGGATGTCAACAGAATTGCTTTCTAACATACAAGACACTGAAATAGAAGCAAGTACCTGGGCAGATCACAATCCAATAATACTTGTATGGAAAGGACAAAAAAGGAGATCTAAATTTAAATAATACGATATGAAAGGAAAAAGACTTTAAACAGAAAATTGAGAGAGAATTGACTTTTTTCTTTAAAGAAAATACAAAAGAGGATACATCATTACAGAACCTCTGGGACACAATGAAGGCTTATATAAGAGGTTTGATAATGGACTATACAAGGAAAAGAAATATAAAACAGAAAAAAATCCTTAAAATATTGGAAGATGACTACAAGAAGTTGGAAAAAGAACTACATAAATTTCCACAAAAAAAGGACATTAAAATTAAAATGGACATAACTAAGCATAAAATGGGGCTAATGAAAAAAAAAATAGCACAAAAAATTAAAAATGCTAAGCAGAACTATTTTGAAGATGCAAACAAACCAGGCAGATGGCGAGCATATAAATTGAGAAAGGAAAGAAACTCGAGAAGAACAAATCAATTGATAAATGAACAAGGACGTGTATGCTATGGAAATGCAGAGAAGAAAAAAAATATTCAAGATTACTGTGGAAAAATGTACCATCAAGAGAATGTTCAGGAAGAAAGAATTCAACAATACTTACAGGAACCAAATTTGCCCCAGATAACCAAAGATATTGAAACAACGTTAGAAAGTAATATAACAATGATGGAATTAACAGAAGCTTGAAAAAAGCAAAACATTGGGAAAACACCAGGTCCGGATAGTTTGCTAGTGAAATTTTATAAGACATTCTTGGCAACATTGAATCTTCACTTATTAGAAATTATGAATGAAGCTGTGACAAAGAAGAGAATACCCAAAACATATATCACACTTGTACTGAAGGAGGACACAGACCCACAGCAAGTTAAAAATTACAGACCTATATCACTATTAAATTCAGATTATAAAATTTTTGCTTCAATTCTGGCAGAAAGACTGAAAATATACTTAAACAATTTTATTCATCCTGATCAAAATGGATTTCTGCCGAAGAGACAGATTAAAGATAACATGAGAATAATTTTAGATACACTGGAATACTATGAGGCACATCCTGAAAAACAAATGGCTCTGATGTTTATAGAAGCACAAAAAGCCTTTGATAATGTGAGTTGGCATTTTATGCTGTTACAATTGGACCAAATGGGCTTTGGTAAAAAATTTACTCAAGCCATCGAAACGATATATCATAAACAAACTGCAGCTGGAGAGTTAACAGACTTTATAGATCTCAGAAAAGGGACCAGACAAGACTGTTCACTGTCGCCTCTGTTGTTTGTGTTAACACTGGAAGTGCTGAATAGGAACATCAGAGAAGAAAAAGAAATAAAAGGAATGAAAATTAAAAAGGAGAGTGTAAATTACAAGCTTTTGCAGATGACCTGGTATTTATATTAGAGGATCCATTGGAGTCTGCACCCTGTTGTAACTATGTATCATTTATGTGTTTGCAACTGTGTATCAATG
>BLBF01000094.1:6673647-6712745 GCA_015471245.1 Laticauda colubrina | reverse complement strand
CTCCCTATCATGAGACGCCCATCTGATGCGGGATAGCAGATACCGCAGCACCCAAACTGATAGAAAAGATAGAAGAGTATGGGAAAGTAGCAGGTTTGAGAATAAATAAAGATAAAACAAAGATTTTAGCCAAGAATGTTAGTAAGACAAAAGAAAGAACTGGAGGAAGTTTTGGGGATCCAGGTCACAAACAAGGTTAAGTATTTAGGGATACATATAAGACCAAGATGTAGCACACTTAAGGAGGACAATTATCTTAAACTTAAACAACAGATTGTGACAGATTTGATAAAATGGGAAAATTTACAATTATCACTGATTGGGAGAATATCTACAATTAAAATGAATGTATTGCCCAGAATCCTATCCTTATTCCAGACAATTCCAATCAGATTAGGGAAATAATTTGAAGATTTAAACAAAATCGTGCTCAAAAACATTTGGTAGGGGAAGAAAGCGAGAATAAAACTTGAATTGTTACAAGATGTAAGAATAAGAGGAGGATTTGCTTGGCCCAATTGGGAATTATACTACCAAGCGACGAGTCTGATGTGGGTAAAGGAGTGGATAACAGGAATACTAGACTTTTGAATTTAGAAGGACATGACCTGCTGTTAGGGTGGCATGCCTTCCTCTGGTATAAGGGAACTAAAACACAGGAGTATTTTAGGGGACATTATATTCGAGAAGCATTGTTTCTAAATTGGGAGAAATTAAAAAAGCAATATTATTTAAAAATTCAGCTATGGTTATCTATTATTGAAGCTTTTTCCTATCTAATAATATATAAAAGGAACAAACAGTTAGATATGGTGAGATATTGAATGAAAAAGGTGAACTTAAATTTATGCAAGCGTTGGAAGAACAAGGTGTAAAAATGAATTGGGTTTCATATTTGCAAATACAATCTAGATTTGGTAAAGATGCTAAAACAGAAGGTATCTATAATAAGTTGACTGATTTAGATAAAATTTTGACAGGTACTGAAGAAAAAGTAATAAAAAACTTTATGGACATTTTCTGGAGTTTAAATTAGAGGGAGAACAAGTAAAAGAAATAATGATTGCGTGGGGGAAAAATTTCGGATATGAGATTGATTTAGATAAATGGCAAAAATTGTGGTCTCAAAATTATAAAATGACAATGTCAACTTCATAGCAAGAAAATTTGTATAAGATGTTTTACAGGTGGTACTTACCTCCGACAAAAATTGCTAGGATGTTCAATAATAAATTGGATAAATGTTGGAAATATCATTAGATACCTGGTTCATATTACCACATGTGGTGGCATGCTTGGATGCAAAAATAATTTTTTTTATAAAAAATTTTTTATAATATAATCCACACATGGTTGGAAAAAATGAAAACAACACATAGACTTTAAACCTGAGATATTTTTATTGGGAATTATACCAGAAATATATTGTAAAGAATTGAAATATTTGATTGTAAATATTTTAACAGAGGCTAGAATTGTATTTGCTAAGAACTGGAAAAATGAAAAAATACCTATGCAAGAGGAAATTATTTAAAAAATCATGGACTGTGCCGAAATGAGTAAATTGACATTTGAAATTAGAGAACAAGAGGATAAACAATTTTATATGATATGGGATTTATTTTATCAATGGTTAGATAAAAAGACATGATAAAGAAATAGATTAGCAAGCCTTACAATAAAAGTTAATAAGCTGATAAAGAATACAATATAAAATATATAACCATTCGATGAATGTATAAGATTAAATCATAATGAAAATTAGAACATCTCATATAAATTGATGGAAAAATAGTCAAATGAATGTTTAATAACTGATATTATACAAGCACAAGCTACACTGATAAGGTGAGAATTTATATAAGTTGTAATGGTAAAAAAGGATAGCATGAAAGATTGTAACCAACTGACACACTGTAAGTATATAATTGAAAGAGGGCTTTATGTTTTGTTCGTATGTTTGTTGTAAAAAATAAAAACTTTGTAAAAAAGAAAAAGAAAATTACAGACCAATCTCTTTATGCTGCGTCACCTGTGAAGTCATGGGATCAATTATTAACCAACCCATCATCCTCCACTTAGAAACAAACAACCTATTCTCTAATAAACAATTTGGTTTCAGGAAAAAACTATCATGTAATCTGCAACTCTTACACTGCAAAAACATATGGACTACACAACTTGATCAGGGCAAAGCAATAGAGTCAATCTACGTAGATTTCTGTAAAGCCTTTGATTCAGTGGTAC
The DNA here is from genome assembly GCA_015471245.1 of Laticauda colubrina. Taxonomy (NCBI): domain Eukaryota; kingdom Metazoa; phylum Chordata; class Lepidosauria; order Squamata; family Elapidae; genus Laticauda; species Laticauda colubrina. The sequence goes on along the minus strand of BLBF01000094.1, from coordinate 6,710,498 downwards.
ACGACAAACTACTCTACAAACCTACAACTACGCCGCCTTTAGTCCGATCTTAGTATATAAAACCATACATTGCATCCTACCTGTCAATGAATACTTCAGCTTCAGCCATAATAACACAAGAGCACACAATAGATACAAATTCAAGGTTAATCACACTAAACTTGATTGCAGGAAATACGACTTCAGCAACAGATTGGTCAATGTCTGGAATACTCTACCTGATTCTGTGGTTTCTTCCCCAAACCCCAAAAACTTTAACCTTAGACTGTCTACTATTGACCTCATCCCTTTCCTAAGAGGTCTGTAGGAGGCGTGCATAAGTGCACCAACATGCCTACCATTCCTGTCCTATTGTTTCTTTTTCTTTTTCTTTTCTTTTTGTTTTATGTATCCATGTATTCATAACTATGTTTTTACTTATACCTATTATCTTATAAACAATTGACAAAAATAAATAAATAAATCTTACTTAGCAGCCTCGTGAAATAGATCAGAGGTGATGAGAGATGATGAGAAGAGTGAAGGGTGGAGATTGAGGGAGGGGAGGGATAGGGAGCTGAGAGATAGACAAGACAGACAACATAGAAAAAATGAGACAGGACAGGACAGGGTGAAATAATTATACATAATTATTATTTGTCTCCTATTTTTCCTACAACAATAATGGGGAGGGGTGGGCTGAGAGAGAGTAATTTGCCAAGTCACCAGCCAGCTTCTAAACCTAAGATGAGACTTGAATTCAGTCTCCTGGTTTCTATGCCACCAGCATAACCACTAGTACAAACTAAGTCTTGTTAATTAATTACAAAATTAATCAATTTCAGTATATTTCAGGAACACATTTAAAGTACAAAGATCTGGGAGTGATTTTATTTTACTGTTAATTAAAAAGTCCCAGGAAAACACATTTGGCACACATTGCACTGTCACAGAAAAGTACTAGAGAGACTGAGATTGTTTAATTTAATGTATTGTTTTAATTCTGAAGCCATCCAAATCCACAACTGTGGCCAGTTTAGAATGAGAAAAGAATTTAAAAGAAACAACATATCTCAAAGAAAGAATACGAGTGACTGTAACACTGGTCCATAATACAAAAAGATAAAATCCTATCAGAAAGCTTGTGAGAAAGTCAGGAAGTTAAAATCTTGTGAAAAATCATCACGGTGAGTAGCATAGGGGGCCATGAAGAAGTCCTTGGAGAAGACTTCCAGAAACCATTAGATGCAAAAGCATGTTTGACCAAAAGTAAAGTAAAGTATTGGCTGGCTGACATCCTGAGGTATAAGAGGCAGTGAAGTGAAAACATAGGCAGATTTGCAAGATTCTGTTATGGATACCGCATATACTCGCATATAAGCTGACTTTGGAACGCTTTTTTTTTCCCCCAAATTTGGGGGTCGGCTTATATGCGAATAAATCTGATTTGCTGGAGCAGCGACTTAGCGTGACGGCTTCATGTGATGAGAGTCTTGGCTCTCATCGCGCGAAGCCACTGCCCAGCGAAGCCGCTGCCCGCCGCTTCCCCGCCTCCCGAGTCTCCCAACTGATTGGCTGTACAAGCCGCTGCCCGGCGAAGGCGATGAGAGTCTTGGCTCTCATCGCGCGAAGCTGCTGCCCGGCGAAGGCAATGAGAGTCTGGGCTCTCATCACGCGAAGTGCCCGACTTCGTGCGATGAGAGCCAAGACTCTCATTGCCTTCGCCAGGCAGCGGCTTCGCGCGATGAGAACCAAGACTCTCATCACCTTCGCTGGGCAGCAGCTTGTACAGCCAATTAGCTGGGAGACTCGATGGGAGGCGGGGAAGCGGTGGGCAGCGGTTTTACCAGGCAGCGGCTTCATGCGATGAGAGCCAAGACTCTCATCGCCTTCGCCGGGCAGCGGCTTGTACAGCCAATCAGCTGGGAGACTCGATGGGAGGCGGGGAAGTGGCGGGCAGCGGCTTCACTGGGCAGCGGCTTCACACGATGAGAGCCAAGACTCTCATCGCGCGAAGCCGCCATGCTAAGTTGCTGCTCCAGCAAGTCGCTGGAGCAAGTCACCACGCTAAGTCAATTTGGGGGTCGGCTTATATGCGAGTTTTTGCAAAATTCCTCATTTTGGGGCAGTTTTTAAAGGGTCGGCTTATATGCGAGTATATACGGTAATCCTTTTTGAATACTGGCAACTTGGTTATTAAGAGAAATAGTCACTTACTGAAATCACAACTTAGTTTAAAAACTTTGTTGGCGCACTGGTTAGAATGCAGTACTGTATGCTACTTCTGTTGTCTCCTGTCTGACTGCAATTTGGCAGCTTAAATCTCACCAGCTCAAGGCTAACGCAGCCTTCCATCCTACCGAGGTGGGTAAAATGAGGATCCAGATTGTTGGGGGCAATATGCTGACTCTGTAAACTGCTTAGCGAAGGCTGTAAAGCACTGTGAAGAGGTATATAAGTAAGTACTATTATAAAATGCTATTGTTGTTAACATGGTCTTATTTTCAATATTTTCTTTTAATTATTTTTTTCATCATCATCGTAACTGCAAACAGTTGCTAAAAGTGACAATCTGTTACTATAAACTATCTCAATAAAGGATGATTCTGTGGAGTTATTTTTCCTTTCTAGTCTACACTGCAGATCTAACCAATAGGAGGACAGAAAATAGGAAAGGCATTATAGGAAAGCAATTAGGACTAAAATCTGAAGTTGCTCAAAAGTTTAAAAGGAACTGACATGGATTAGATCATTTATTCATTCCAAAATTAGTTTCTCTTAGGTAAGCAGATTGATAATGAAGCCAAAGAAACGTCCCCTTTGGGTTCTGCTTCTGTTTTTCCAACTGGCCACAGTTATTCCAGGAAATAGATAAAAAGTTTGGGCAGTTTTTCTAAGAATTATTTATGATTATTGTGACATTTCAAAGTCCCATTTTCTTTATTAGATACATTGCTTTATTATAATCAAACTATTTTTTTGATTACTTGTACTTTTCAATCTTATTTATTATTTTAAAAGCACACCCCTTCACAAACACTCAAACCCATACCTGAAAGATTTAACTGCCTTTATACAAAATTACAAACCTTTGTGAATTTTCCATTCAATATACTAAATAGGAAGGTTATTAAATAAATTCAGCAATAGATCAGGAGCCAGTCGGGAATTGGGGGTTGGGAGAGATTAATGGAAAACAGGGAGTTCATCCTATTCTACCACTTTTTTTAACCTTTCTCCTGAAGCAGGGATTCTGCAGGAAGAAAATCTAAGGGTATCAAACTAATGGGGAGGAAGATAGTGACAGAAGCAGGATACAAGCAGTGTAGAATCTTAAAAGAAAACAACAAACCACCTTTGCACTGGGGTGGAAACAAATAGACCAATACATTTGTCCAAATCAAAGATGCATGAGAATATTACTCCAAGTTTGTCAATAAATGGACTATCACAATATTAATTATTGTATTCAATGTATACCAGTATGTCCTTTTTGGGGTGCAGAAGGGAAAACACATTTCCTCTTCACTGGTAATAACAGCAATGGTCATACTGTGTTCTTGTATATTTGAACATTGAAGCTCTGATTTGCATTCTAACCTACCCATGGATTAAAATGAATAAATTGTGGCCTGGATGCATTAATACCTGCCTAAATATCCTTTGATTAGTTAGTTTCTGTTTCTGGTTTGTTTGTTTTTGCTAAAATAAGGGCTTAACTCCAGGGTAAATATACTCATTTAGTTTTTAAATTTCCACCATTACCCCAAAAGGACCAGTATTTCAGCCCTACCTACTGAAGTTATAAAGCTTGAAACTATCCGCGAATTGACCCTTAATAGAAAGACCAAAATGCTGTCTATCCCATTCTAAAATAAGAAGTAATTCAATATACAGCTTGTAAGATGAAATTCTAAACTAAATGTACAAAGTTCTTTCTGTTGTATATTTCAATTGGTATTGATGTCTAAGGAATTGATGTCTTTCTCTAGTTGACAAAATAGGGTATCTGGATCCTGTTTATCTAATTGGTAAAGAACAATAAAGTCCCACTAAAATGGCAAATAATTAAAATTGACTTCGGTAAGAACAACTTATTTAGCTAACACTCAAAGTTAAAAGAAAATTGAAAATTGAATTACTTAGTAATTTTCAGGAGACATGCACTTTTTGACATTTTAATGGAAACTAATATTATATTCAACTATTTTAATCACTGTCATTTCTATTGTAATCTTGCAACAAAGTTATTTCTATACCAAATCATTTTTAAACTAGAAATTCAAAGTGAAAATATTGTTTTTGAGAAAGGTCAAAATAATATACAGTATATCAGGAAGACTGGAAATAGGTGTTACTTTTTTTAAAGCTGGGGAAAAATCTTATTTCCATTTACAGCAGTTGAGAGGTTTTTAATAGATGTTTGGATGATAAAGGACTCAGACTAGGCAAATGAGTCTTCATTTCTTTTTTTCCATGATCTCTATATAATATCTTGGGCAAAAAACCTCCCACATCAATTGAATGTCAAGACAGATCTCAAGACATGAAACACATGGGAAAATATTGCTACCATTCTCCAGGATACCATTCACCAAACAGTGAGTACTTACAAATCAACAACCTCCTGAAATTTGTGACCAGATCATGCTTCTGGGTGTGGCATTAGATGCAAAATGGTGACACTAAATGCACTAATTATTTATTGCACCCATAAACCTGGGTTATATAATCAGAATCATACTGGTGTCTAAAAGTGAAAATATGCATTATGTTTGTCATGTAGTGAGATTTAGCTATCTTTTCTTAATTAATATCAATAATTAATTACAAGAAGGCAGAGATTTTTATTCCAAAAACATGCACCTTCTTGATCCTCATTCACATTTTAAACAAAACCTATAACTGGTTTGCAGCTTTCTTTAAAAAAAAACTTTTAGTATCAATGGGAACTCGTCCTAAATCTTCAGACCATGTTCAGTCAGTATGGGGTGTTTTTAATTGGAATGTAATAAAGAAATAGAGTTAAATTTTGGATAAACTATTGTCAAAGTAAAAATGGTTCTTTTTTCTGCCTGTTTTTAATTTACCATGTTCATCATGACAAGTACTTTAGTGTGACTCTTTCAGTGAGCTTTCATGGCTGAAGATGGACTTCAGAAGTCCATCTTCTTGCATTGAACCATCTTCTTCCCAGCAGTCTAGAACTTGCTTGGCTTGTTATATTCCAATTAAATCTCAAGGGAAGACATAGCAAGAGAACTTTTATTAGAACACAAAGCAAGAGCAGCATGGGAGGCTGAAGAATGATACAAAGATGCATCACAGTAAGAGTAACAATGACATCTGCTACCTTCGTGCTTTAAAATGAAATAGAAAAAACAAAATTTCTTTTGCAGGAAAGAAATATTGGGCAAAAGAAGGCAGATTTTAGTATTTAAAAGTAAGTTCAAAAGCTGAATTTGATATGATTTTTAAGACACTTGAATTAAACAATAAATTATGTTAAATACATACAACTATATTCTATTTTTTTTAAAAGCAAAACTATTAAACTTTAAACTTGCATCAATATGCAATTCAAAGTTCTTCCCTTTCTGATGTTCCGACTATTCACAAAATATATTCTTATTACAAAGTCATTTTAATTCATTTCCTGCATATAGTAAATTTAACATAGCTGAAATGTTCCAAAATATTGAACTATTCTACACACTTAGTGCAGGCTGTACATAATACATAAATGCCACTAGCTATTTCTGATCATTTGTTATGCATATCTTTACCATCTTCCATTATTCTTTAGAATAAAACCATTTTGGGGGGAAAATACAAAAAGAAAAAAAAGAAACATCATAAAATGAAATTCAGAAAATGTGTTAATGTTTGCAGTCTCCATCATCTAAAATACTGAACTGTCTCTTAGGTTTGGTGGCCTCTTTCATTAGTTCATTTAGCTGTCCAATTTGCTCATCTCGAAGGGCATTAAATTTCTCCTTTGTGAGATGTGCTCCAAAATCAGGCTGATCAGTGGTGTTTTGCACATGTTGATTAGCCTGCTGCTGAAGCATCATTGCGTAGTTCTAGGAAGAGGAGGAAAAAAAAAACAAATGAGTATAAAGTTGATGACAATTTGGTAGAAGGCATACTTTTTCAAGCTAGAAACTGTAGGGATGATGGATGATCTTATCATACAGAGAAAGGGTTTTTTCTAAAGTACTTCAGTATTTTAAAAAAATAGAAATGTAAAATCAATCCAAAGAAATATAGACTTCATCTTTTTTTTATTTAAAATCAAAAGCTAATCATATTTCCATACCTTAAAGAAGAATGGAGAGATAGTTTCTGAAGCATCCCCAAACTTTTATTTAATCAACATGACCAAGAATATTAGGTAGATCAAATGAATCTGACTGCCAACCAAGACCAGGTAAAAAGATCTTGCTGTAGAAAAATTAGTGTTTGAGCATCTTCTTTTGTAACCTGACCCATAAATTCAAGTCCAATTTTTTAAAGCTAATGCTAGAAATGTAAGCTACTATGCCTTCCTAGTTTGTAACAACAATAAGCATTTAAGAGCCCCACTGTGCTTAAGGGATACTTTTACAAAAGCCCCTAGTCTTTAATTTTTTTGAGCAAGTATACATCTGTTTCTATCTTTATGGACCAGGGTTTAAAGAAGCTCTGGTATTATTTTTATTCTACCCTTTTTATTTTAAGGTCAAAATCTATTACTTTAACCCTGTAATATATAACAGGAATCTCTAAAGCAATTATTTACACATTCAGAAGCTTGATTGGCAAATTTCAACCTCATTTGATTTGAAAATTAATTATATTTGGAGATCATCTTCACTCAAGAGCACTAGTAGCTTTACTGTCTTATTTGCTAGCCAATATTTTTTTTACTTCTGCATCAACTCAACCTAATAGGAACTTTCATACAATCACCAATTTCAAAGATTTTCAAAATATTAACTGAAAAGGTTAAGAAATACAGTATTTAGAATTAAGAAAGCTAATAAAAACTGATAGTATTTTTATATTTCAGTTTGAACTCTTGATTGCTGTACTCTGCAGCAATGAATCACTGAACCACTTCAGGCTGCACTTGAAAGTGAAATACCTCTATTAAACATCTTCTCTCTTCTCCATGCTTTTTGATACACTTTTTTTCTACTAAATTTGAATTAAAAATATCTGTGTTCAAACAACTTATTTGCTATATCAAATCTAACTGGCTCAATAACAGTAACTGAGAGAAGGAACTTGGAGTCCTAGTGGACAATCACTTAAATATGAGCCAGCAGTGTGCTGCAGATTCCAATAAAGCTAATACAGACTTAGGCAGCATTAATAGAGGGATAGGATCAAGATCATGTAAAATGTTAATACAAATTTCTAGAGCCTTGATAAAACCACACTTAGCATTCTGCATCCAATTTTGGTCACCACAATATTAAAAAAATGTTAAGACTCTAGAAAGAATGCAGGGAAGAACAACAATAGATGATTAGAGGATTTGGAAGCTAAAACAAATGAACAGTTGTGGGAATTGGGTATGTCTAGATTAATGAAAAAAAGGACTAGGGATGACAAGATAGAGTCTTCTAATACCTAAGAGATTGCCACAAAGGAGAGAGGTCAACATATTCCCCAAAGCACCTGAACACAGGACAAGAAGCAATGGATAGACATTAATCAAGGAGAGAATCAACCTGGAATTCAGGATAAATTTTCTGACAGAACAATTCATTAATGGAATGGATTGCCTTCAGAAGTTGTGGGCAACTTGTCTGAAATGGTTTAAGATCTCCTGCTTGAGCAGGGTCTTGGATTAGAAGACCTTCAATGTCCCTTCCAACTCTCTTATTTTATTAAATCATCACATTAGACTAGGAAAATCATTTAAAATAACTAGTTTGAAAAACATTGGGGTGCCTGCAAGAACACCTTCTTTGGGATTATTAAAATAGTATTATATTTTTTTAAACTCCTGGAACCGTTTCAGAATCTACTATCAGCTGTTTCTGTGCATGAGTGAACATGCAGTCTGGATGTGGGGAAGTACCAAGAAAAAAATTGAAGAGGCCCTGCATGCGACATGCATATAAAATCAGCAGATGTGGTTCTGTTGCACTAACATGAGAAAAAGAAGAAAGTCACTTACTTTCATTATTAAACAATTCAGATCTGGTTTTTTTGTACATTTATCAGATAAGGAAAAGATGTTATCATAATGTGGAAAATTTTATGTAATAGCTTCCAGTGTCAGAAAGGAGATAAAAACTATTGAAAATATAATTATAGTCCATGTTAATGGAATATCATTTTTTGTCAGAGTGTAAAGAGCGTAAGAAGACAGATGTAAGGAGTTTTGTTAATATAATTAATATTACAATTAAAGGCCAATCTGGTAATATGGTTGGCCTTTAAGGTCAGGTCACATCGCCCGACGGATGCAAAACATATGTAAAAAGGACACAGCGGACGAGCAAATTTTCCATCCGTTGTTATCCAATCTCAAAAGTGCCCCAAATTTGCATAAACAGAGCGGACAACAATGGACAGGGAGAGGACGCATCACAGATATAAAACAGATGCTCAACGGAAGCCTAATGGATGAAAGCGGATGGCACATCCGCAGGGCTTCCGGGGGAGCAGAGCAAAGCAGACGCGTAGCGGAAAGAGTGGATGCAGAGCAGATGTGTAGTGGATGCAGAGCGGATGCGTAGCGGATGACGCGGATGCGTAATGGATGCCTAGCGGATCACTGCTCATGCGGGGACGATGCATTGCATCAGCCCCACGGATATAAAAGGAGGCAGCTCGCAAGCAGGTCACCATTCAGAGGAAAGACCTGCTGCCAGACACATCTTCATCAGACACATCTTCATCAGAGACATCTTCATCATGGGGAAGAAGAGGAAGCCTGTGCCATCTTCTTCCAGCCCTGGCAAGAGGGATAGATCCACCATCCCACCCCCTGGTGCTGACTCTGCTGGTGCTGGTGCTGCTTCTTCTGCTGCTGATGCTGGTGCTGCTTCTTCTGCTGCTGGTGCTGCTGCTGCTTCTTCTTCTGCTGCTGCTGCTGGTGGTGATGGTGCTTCTCCTGCTGCTGGTGCTGCTTCTCCTGCTGCTTCTCCTGCTGCTGTTGTGGTGGACCAGCCACAAAGCCCTGAAAGCCCTGATGCTGAAGGCCCTGCCAGAGGGAGGAAGAGGCAAGGCAAGGAGAAGTGAGAGAGGAAGCAGTACTCCATTTCCGAGGATCATGAGGAGGAGGTGCTGGAGTGGCTGAGGGAGAACGAGTATATGTGGAGGAAGGGCCACAGGCTCTATCGAGACACCAAGCGGAAGCAGGCGGCTTGGAGACAGAAGGCGGAGAGCCTGGGCTACACTTCAGATGTCCTCCTCGGGTGGTAGAAGCATATGCACACCTGGTACGGGAAGCTGCATCTGAAGAAGTCTGGCCAGGCCGCGGTCAAGCTCACTGACCGGGAGACCTATGTCATGGCAAAGTGTAGCTTCCTGGAGGGTGAGGTCCGCCACTGAGGAGCAGCCCCTCTGTCTACGCTCACTCTCAGGCAGCCCACAGACAGCCAGTTCTCTTCTGGCCAGGAGACAGCGACTGTGTCCGGGCAGGTGTCCACAGAGCATCCCGTGACAGAGACTCCCCCAACAGCTGCACACCCTGTGCCGGAGGACGTGGAGGATTCTCTCACACACATGGAGCAAGAAGAAGCAGCAACCACCTGGGACCAACCCACACCCACCCTCAGCTCCAGCTCCACAGAAAGCAGGCAGAGAGGCAGACCGGAGGGACAGAGCCACACTGTCCTCTTGGAGATCAGGGACACCATCAAGAACAGTGCAGATCTCCTCTCTCAGCTGGTACACTTCGAGATTCCTTCCTCAAACCGCAAGCCCTTCCTCACCTACGTGACCCAGACCCTCATGGACATGCGCAAGCCCCAGTGCCAGGTGATGGAGGAGCGGATCACGGCGCTGCTGCACCACCCTCCAGGCCCAGCTGAACCTGCTCCCACCCACTCCAGGTCTTCTCTTCCACCCCAGGCGATGTCACAGCCTTTCCAAGGCTTTCAACAGCCCCTCTCCTACCAAGGCTATGGCTACCAGGAGTTCCAGCAGCAGAGGCAGCCCTTCCCAGTCCAGGCATAGGTTCCTCGCATGCCACCGACGCCACAGATGCCACTGATGCCACCGATGCCACCCACGCCACAGATGCCACCCACGCCACAGATGTTTCCTCGCACGCCACAGACGCCTCACCTTGCCAAGCTGCACACCAGACATCCCCACTACACTCCTCCTTCCTCCACCCCACAGCCAAACCCGGCCTCAGAACATCTGTCATCGGTCCTGTGCCTGACATCCCAGGTCCTGGATGAAGGGCCTCTCAACCTCACTGGGCTGAGCCAGCTTTCTGAGAGCTTCCTGAACACACCATTTCCTGTTGTCCTCCCCTGGGCCAGGCACCCCAATGGGGCCTCAGACCAGCACTCCAGCCACTGCCACCTCCACAGTCCCTGTCCCCTTTACACCTGAGACCATGGACATACCTCAGAGTGATTGAGAACATTGCCAGAGACTGAGTTGTTACCGGTTGACTTTATCATTGCTTGGACACTTTTCTTGGTTCCTTTTGCTTTTTAAATAAAGTCCTACACTTTACTATTATTAATAAAGGTTTTCTTTGCTTCACACACTTGGGTCATTTCTTTTACTTAATAAAGTCTTGATGGAAACTTTTAGAAAATGGTTAAGCCTTTGCATGCTTATGGGATGGGCAGGGATACCTGTATAATAGCCGTGGGATGGGTAATAGCTGTGGGATAGATAAGCCTCCAGTGCAAGCATAGTGGGACTGTATGGTCTACCCTCCCATCTGCCACACTTATGGCCCTTTATTATCAATAACAATTTAATCATTGATCCACACATTTCAACATAAACAAAACTCTTTATTAATGCCCTATTCATTGTAAGGCCAGTCAACATACATGGCACAATCTCATCAGTGTTATGAGACAGGCTCAAGGAAGCATCCATTAAACATCTACCATCCTGTCTTGCCACTCCACTGCTCCAGCTGGGGAGTTACACCAGTGTTTCAGGAGGTTGTGCTGCTTCTTCCCTTCATGTGAAGCTTGGGCCCTGGTCCATCCACAGTGTCTATCAGGTTACGTCCTTGCCTCCATTCACCAGGCTCCATGTCCCCATTGCCTTGGTGGTGGTCCACAAGCCTGTTCTGCAACACTGGGTAGCGGGTGCGCATGAGATTGTGCAGGATGCAGCAAGCATCCATGATGCTCCTCACAGTCTGTGGGCAATGCTGCATGGTGGTGAGAAGTACCTGGAACCTGTTGGCCAGGATGCCAAAGGCGTTCTCCACCACCCGTCTTGCCCTGGACAGCCTGTAGTTGAAGATCCTCTCTTCATGGATGAGGCATCTGGAAGTGTAGGGCTTCATGAGGTAGGTTCTGAGGGAGAAGGCGTCATCACCCATGATGAAGTAGGGCACATCTTGCGTGTCGTTGGGCAGGGGGTTCGGATCTGGGAAGCCCATGATGAGGTTGCATTCCAGCCCTCCATGAGGTGACTGGCGTTGTATATCTGGGCATCTGAAGCTGACCCATTGCCTGAAGCATCGATGTACATAAACTTGTTGTCAGCATCGACCATGGCGAAGAGGATGATGCTGAAGAAGCCCTTGGAGTTGTGATAAGTGGACCCTGACTTGACTGGAGCTTTGCAGGCCACGTGCTTCCCATCTATGGCTCCAACGGTGTGAGGGAAGTTCCACCTCTGATATCACTGCTCTGCAAGTTTCCTCCGGCCTTGTTCAGTGGAGGGACACTGGAGGAGCTCTTCGATGATGGCCTGCACCACTTCTCCGACCACAATGTTGATGGTGTTGTGTGGCACTCTCCAGGCGTACTGCATGTTTCTGTACGTGGTCCCGGAGGCCAGGTGGTGCAGAGTCAGTGCCATCTTCAGCCCAGGGTCCAGGCTGGGACGGAAGTTGGTGCTCTGCTTGGTCAACCTGGGTCTCAGACACTCCACAATTTCATCAAACATGGTTGGTGGCATCCTCATGAAGTTCTGGAATTCACGAGTGTCTTCGTTCCTCAGCTCCACCTTCAGCTTGTCATAGAGTCCAAACTCCGCTCTTCTCGCGATTCATCTTCGGACCCAGACACTTCTTGGACGCCTCCTTTTCTTCCCGTAGAAAAGGTGAAAGAGCCTGAAGAGGGCTTGGTTCTGGTGTTGAATGATGGCGGCTAGCAAAAAGAGCGTGCGATGATCCATGGTGGAGAAAATGGATGCTGTGGAAGAGCAAGAGCAAGGCTGAAGAGGTCTGCACACCAGGGCTGCTGGACTGAAAGTGAGATCCAGGTGATTTCCTCCCCCTTTTTATAGGAAATGTCGGTTTTCCGCTAGGTGTCCTTCCACATACTCCAGGCATCCTCCAGACATCCTAAATATCCGAGATACGTCCCCTATATGAACGTTTTTTCCATTTTAATGCTTTATATCCAAGCTGCATCTGCTTTCATCCTTTTTACGTCCGTGCTACTAATGCTGTGTGTCTGTTCCGCGTCCATTTCGCTTCTTCCCTGTGTCCGTTTTCCGCTGGAGGGGATTTGAGTTGCGTGGATGCACAGCGGATGCCTAGCGGATATAGCGGACGCGTAACGGGTGACGACGGATGTATAACGGATGTTCCCTGTATGCGTAGCGGATGTAGAACGGACAAGTTGGATACTTCATCCGCTCAAAAATTTTTGTGCAGCTCAAAACTTTTTGAGCGGATGAAATCTCAGTAGACGGATGCTGGACGGATAGAGAGTATGAAAAACGTATGCAGTGAGTACACAACGGATGCATCGCGTTTTCCAACGGATGGCAAGCTTTTTTTAATGTTTTACATCCTCTTTGCATCCGTTGGTGCATTGTGACAGGGCCTTTAGCTTGTGCAGATTTTGTTTTGTACAGATCAAGTGATCTTGAGAATCATCAATCATATATATGAAATATGCATATGGTAAAGTATAGTTAGTATTTTGTAAGCAAAGATTAATGTTGATGCATAGTGAGAAGGAGCAAACTGTAACATGACATCTCAGATTCAACTTCACTGTACTAAAAATGTATGAAAGCAATCTGAGAGCACTTATTTCCCCTATAGCAACTGTCTACTTCAGACTTGAAGAAATGTAGGTCTAATAAGAACCAATGAAAATGATAAGTGAGTCTCATCAACCCAGCTGCTCAACAGAAGCACTTTTAAGGCAGAGACCAGCTTTGTTAGCAAAGAAATCCCATCATATTACATGCCATCTCATGTTTTAAATCAACTGAGGTAGTGGCAAAACAAGCCCTATCAATGAAACATGATCTTCATTTTGAATATCATTATCCTAATTCATCTTGCTTTTTGAAAATGCCATGTTCAAGGTTCAAGCAGCCTAGAGATCCAAAGTTAAACTACTTTATTTCTATTGTATAAAATTTATCCATTCCAATTCCTATTAATGAATGTGTGTCTACAATACAATTGTTTTAATTTTGATAGTAACAATAAACCTTGGTTCACAGCTAAACTTAAGCAGCTACGTTGTTCCAAAGAGGAAGCCTACAGAAAAGGTGACAGAATGCCATACAATCAGACCAGAAATGTATTTGCCAGAGAAATCAGAGGAGCAAAAAGAAGCTATTCTGAAAAGTTAAGGAATCAGTTCTCAACAAATGAACCAGCAAATATGTGGAAAACTCTTACAAACATCACCGGCTACAGCAAACCTCCTTCCCAGGCAGAAGGAAATCAACAGCTAGCAGATGACCTGAATGTGTTTTACTGCAGGTTTGAAAGGAAACTACAGCCATCTATCTCCACAACCCCCATTTCAAACACACCAATAACAGCCAAGCCTCCTACAATTGACCCCAACCCATTGGGTTCACAACCTCTGGTGATCACATAAAAAGAAGTGCAAGATCTATTACACAGACAAAAGCCAGGAAAAGCACCAGGGCCAGACAAAATAACTCCTTGCTTAAAAGTCTGTGCTGACCAATTAGCCCCCATATTCACCCGAATCTTCAATAAATCACTACAGATGTGCTTTTCCTTCTTGTGTCAAACTTTCTACTATCATCCCAGTGCCAAAGAAACCCTTCATCAGGGAAGTGAATGACCAGTTGCTCTAATATCTGTAGTTATGAAAATCTTTGAAAGGCTAATGCTGTCCCACCTGAAAACCATCATGGATCTGCTGTTAGACCCCATGCGATTTGCATACTGAGCAAATAGATCAACATATGATGCTGTTAATATGGCTCTGCACTACATCCTACAACACCTTGAATCTCTACTTATGCAAGGGCCTCTTTGTAGACTTCAGTTCAGCATTCAGTACCATCATTCCAGACATTGTTCTAATTAAACTAAATGAGCTAGCGGTACCTGAACACATTGTAAATGGATCATAAATTTTCTAACAGACAGGAAGCAGCAGGTGAAGATAGACAGAATCACATCTGATACCTGTACAATTAGCACAGCACCCCCTCCCAAGGCTGTGTGCTTTCTCCACTTCTTTTCTCCCTATATACCAATGACTGCATCTCAAATGATCCATCTGTTAAAATACTGAAGTTTGCTGATGACACAACAGTGACTAGTCTCATTTGAGACAACGACAAATCTGCATACAGACAGGAGGTAATACAATGTGCCTCATGGTACAATCAGAACAATCTTGACCTAAACACACTCAAAACCGTAGAAATAGTGGTAGACTTTAGGAGAAACCCTCCTATACTGCCACCTCTTACAATACTAGACAACACAGTATCAGTAGTAGAAAGCTTCATATTTCTAGGTTCTATCATATCACAAGATCTAAAATGGACACTTAACATCAAAAACGTCATTAAAAAAGCACAGCAAAGAATGTTCTTTCTGCACCAACTCAGAAAGCTCAAACTGCCCAAGGAGCTGCTGATCCAGTTCTACAGAGGAATTATTGAGTCTGTCATCTGCACCTCTGAAACTGTCTGATTTGGTTCTGCAACCCAACAAGACAGACACAGACTTTAGAGGATAACTAGGACTGCAGAAAAAAATAATTACTACCAACCAACCTGCCTTCCATTGAGGACCTGTATACTGCACAAGTCAAAAAGAGGGCTGTGAAAATATTTACAGACCTCTCACATCCTGGACATAAACTGTTTCAACTCCTATCCTCAAAATGATGTGATAGAGCACTGCACTAAGAACAGCAAGATACAAGGACAGTTTTTCCCCGAACTCTATCACTCTGTTAATTTCCTCAACACTGTCCAACTATTTAGAAATTCTGCATTACTACTACTTTCTTCTCATCACTCCTTATCATCCATCCCCTCCCACTTGTGACTGTATCCTCCCACTTTGTTGCTTGTATCCTTATGATTTATATTGACTGTTTCCTAGTATGATTTGATTGCTTATTGTACCCTACGATGATTATTAAGTGTTGTACCTTATGATTCTTGACTCTTGACAAATATATCTTTTCTTTTATGTACCCTGAGATAAATTTCTTGTATGACTAACCACAATTGGCCAACAAAGAATTCTATTCTATTCTATTTATACTGTTGTTTATTTTGTTAGACAAATACATTGGATTTTATGTCTGTTTTACAACTGGTATAATCAATTTCCTTTTGGCCTGACATTAGCATGTAAATTTCATTGAAATATCTGAAGTATGGAAAGGATGCTTTTCAAAGGCTGATATGGCAGAGATCTTTCAAGCTTTACCAAATTAGCTTTGCATTACATGCATTAAAAAAGAACCACAAACTCTTTATTTTTATTTGTTTTTCTCATGTAGTTTAGAAGTAAGAACTTTTGCATATTCAGTCTAACTGATTTATATACACAAGCATTGCTTTGTGATTATCAAAATGAAGAATAAAGCCCTTTGAAAGTGTTTGCAATTTTATAATTGATGTTATTGTAGAACAGGGCTGAAAGAAACATTGCTAGATAGATTAGAAAATGTATGTCAGAAGAGTGAATCTAAAGGATACTTTTTATCATCTTTGATGGATTTTTAATAAAGCAAAGAAATACTGGGCTCATTCATGTCATAATGCAGATTTTTAAAACTAGCATAAAATCGAAACCTGCAGTTTTTCTTTTAGAATTATTAGATAAGGAGTTGGGGAAAAGATTTGGAGCTTTGTTATTGTATATATATGTCAACTGCAACATGAATTCTATATGCACAGAAATGGAACGATATATCAATTCCCACAACAGAAGAATAGATGGAAAAAATGATGGAGCTGGTAGAAATGGCAAAATTGATTGTTTTAATTAGAGAAAAGAACATACCCAGCCTTGTTTTAACTTGGAAACCATTTCTGGATTTTGTGCTCAAGACAGAAAAAAAATGAACACTTAATATTGGACTTTGCTGATTAATATAGTTTGTTATTACAGAAATGGTTAATATTTGTTAAGTTGGTATCGTAAAAAGTCGAGATGATAATTTTATTTTGTATTTTACTGCACTGAAAAATGTTGGAAGTGGATGCTTTTATTCCCCCTTCGCCCTCAATATCTAGAGCTTTCTTTCTCTCTATCCCATTTTCTATCATCTTTATTTACATTTATATTTAATATTATAATGTCAATTACAAATTTAAAAATAGATCGGAAAGAGAATGAATCAATCATCCAAAGTGATCACTGTTATTGTGGAAAATGAAACCCAACATAGTTGGATGGTTTCAGATTGGAGAGAGCTCAAATCATTAAATATGGCAATGGCACTGAAGTTTCTACATCAGAACTAGGCCTATTTTTATTTACATTAGTACCAAACATTGCATAAAAAGGTATTCTATAACTGAGGTACTATGTTGATGGTAAAGACCCAGAATCGCAAAGGTATAATGGACAGTATACAACTTTGATCATTAAATAACATTATTATATTTGAAAGCTGCCCCATGCCCAACTTCTAAAATAAGGTATCTGAAGGCCCATTTCAGTTGATACTGCTTATATACACTTAGCCCAGATAGGAAGAACACTGAAGATTTAATTATTAGCAAAGTACGAGAAAACCAGAGGAAGCAGTTTCAATAGTATACTACTGGGTGCAAACACAGCTGGCACAGGCATTAGATTCAGGTTATCCTAGACTTACAACCACTCATTTAGTAAGTATTCAAAGTTATGGCACTGAAAAAAATGACATGACAAGTTTTCACTCTTATGATCATCTCCATCATCACATGATCAAAATTTGGACATTTGGCAACTGGCATGTATTTACGATGTTGCAGAGTCCCGGGTACATATGATTTCCTTTTGCAATCTTCTCACAAGCAAAATCAATGATGGAAGCCAGATTTACTTAATGACCATACAATTCATTTACCAATTACACTGATTTGCTTCACAACTGTAGAAAGAAAGGCTGTAAAATAGGTTACTTACTTAGCAACTGTTTTGCTTGCAATGGAAATTTTGGGCTCAACTGTGGTCGTAAGTCAAAGACTATCTGCACATGTGTAATCAATTCTGATATATTTACAAACATACAAAAATATTATTTCTCATCCAACATTATAACTTTCTAGCTGCACAATACAAAAAATTACACATTACTAATTCTAGGCAACATTTTCAAGTCATGCATTTATTTGATACTATTGTCAGTATCTCTAAAATCTTTATTTCCCTGAAGGATTTGATCCTGTTACATTTTATTGTCATAAAGATTCACTGCCAGAAGGGAAAGAAACATTAAAGCATAAAAAATGATTACAGCAAGGATAGCTAATTCAATGGCAATACTAAGATTTTGTTTAAGACTCAGTGCAAAAATAAAAAAGATACTCAGCCTGCAAAAATACAGAGTGCTCCATTTATTCTCACAATATGTAAAAACAAGGAAATTTTTCAAACCAACAAGTCTAAATTGTAGTTAATACTTTTTTTGAAAAAAGTTATATACAGCGCTGAAATATCATCTACAAGAATGGCAACCTCTGTTTCTGAATTCAGGTCTTTATGCTGCCAATCAGTGCAGATAGTCTTTGACTTACAACAGTTCAGTTAGTGAATGTTTGAAGTTACAATGCCACTGAAAAAAGTGACATGATCATTTTTCACACTTACGGCCATTGCAGCATCCCTGTGATCATGTTAACTGATTCATATTAGATGGTTTGCAGTATCCCAGGGTCATGTAAACAGCTTTTGTGACTTTCAGACAAGCAAAATCAATGGAGAAATTTAAAATTCATTTAACAAGTGTGTTACTATCAACTGAAATGATTCACTTAGCAAATGAAGCAAGAAATGTCATAAAATTGGCAAAACTCACTTAACAAAAATCTCACTTAGTAACATTTCATTTCAGCTAATTGTAAGTCAAGGGCTACCTATATATCACAGTATATTGATGATAAAGGTGGTAAATGTACAGTATTAATCTACGCTTTATTTGGGTGTTGTCTGCAGGAGAGGATATATTATGGTCTTTTTGCTTACTTCTTAGTTTTACTGCCTTTTGGTGACGTATATATCACCAAAAGGCAGTAAAACTAAGAAGTAAGCAAAAAGACCATAATATATCCTCTCCTGCAGACAACACCCAAATAAAGCGTAGATTAATACCGTATATTCACCACATTCATATATACATGTGGTTTATCTCTGTGTATCTATTGATGGTCAATTTGTCTGAATGCCAAGCTTCCATTATTTCCCTAGCATTTTTGGATTTAGCTTTTGGGTAGTCAAAGTTTTCCAATTAAAACTATGGTTGAGTCTGTCCATGTTTTGGGAGATTAAGTAATTTTCATTGTATCTTCTGACAGATAAGTTGGTGTTCAACTCTGCTAGTCTTCTACCTAGTGGTTGCTATGGCCCCTTACACTGTAGATGCTCCTGGGTCCAATTGTTCCACATCACTGTTGGTCTTAGGGAGACATTAGACTATTTTTCAATAAACTTGCATTCTCATTTTTTGCCATATCCTTTGCTGATGAGGATACCCAGGAAAGGTAATGTATTATTATTTCCTTCTATTGTTGTGAATATTGTTCCTTTGAAGATGTTATTGATTATTTCATGTATCTTCTCAGATAGTTCCTTTTTTATAATGATGATGGTGTCCTCTATGTACTGGATCCATAATTTCTTTATAATTGTGGAAGTATTTACAATTTCCAGATGCTACATTACAATATTTAAACTCTGAGATTAGAGATCGATGTTCCTCTGACTTATTGGCATATTTGTCCATCAAACTGAAATAGACAATTAGGCAGAGGTTGATAAGGACTGATGATATTATTTTTATCTCAGTGTATTTGGTTGGGTCAACTTTATTGTGTAGTACTGCTACATGAATTTTTTGCTATTTCTGGATCTATGGACATAAAAATGTTTTGACACTAAATGAAACCATAATTTAATATTCTTCTATTTTTAAATATTTGATTTTTTCTGGAGGAACTATATTGGCAGGTTGATAGAATACTCATTCCTTTCTGGGAAATATTCAAGCTTTTTGTAAGGTGTTTGGCTGTGTTGTATGCTGGAGTCCCTGGCAATGATACAAAGACAAAGGAGTACATCAGGCTTGTATATTTTGAGGTATCGACTGGGGTATTGACAGGAGCTGGGTAGTGGATGTACATTCACCACTGTTGTACTTTTGTGATCTGATCTTTGTTATCTAGGCGGTTCTCTTAATTATCTAGTTTCTATATTGGCTTGGTGTTTATTTGGATGCAGCTCTCTTTGTCCTAGAGCAGATATAGATGCTCTTTGAATGTGTTGTGATTAACTATTTGTCTTTTGGAAGGACAGTGATGATTTGGTCTTTTTTAGTTTCATTTTAGTTTTTTGAGGGATGTTTTCTCCACTGCTTTGATTCTATATTCTTCTGGTCTGCAGTATGATTGCCTGACAAATATTTTCTTGGATTTCTATGGCACGTTCTATGGTTTCAAATGCTGCTTTTAAGGCTACAAAGAATTCTAGCTGCTTAGCATTGTCTATGTTATAGCTTAGGAAGCCAAGGAAAAGCCAAGGGAAATAATCAAAACCATAAAAATCCAACAGTTAAAATATTTTGCACATGTGATGCTACACCCAGGAAAATACAACATAGTTCACTTAATCTTTCAAAGAAAGATTGAAGGCAAACAAGGTCCAGGCAGAAGAACATCATCATGGCTTCAAAATCTAAATCTGGTTTGAAAATTCAACAGCACTTTTTCATGTAGCTGTTGATAAAAATAGGATCACCAACATGATCGCCAACATTGAATGACAGATGTGGCACAAGAAGAAGTTATAGCTGAGGCCTTTCTGGGGAATATTGTGTTCAGTGGATAGTAGATAATCATGTTGATTTTCCATTTATATTCAGGTATCTCTTTGTTTCCCGGGATTTAGTTTAAACAATTTGCTTTGGAGTTTTGTTTTTCTTTTTTTTTAGCTTATCTTAGAGGCATATATTATTAAATGCTGTCATATTGGAATCCAGATACAATACAAAACTGAATTTCCCATAGGAGTCTTCATATGAACCTCCTTAGCAAATGCTTTTCGCTGTCCTGTTTATAAGTCATGAATACATACATAGCCATCCCAGTTTCGTTGCTATGCTGATAACTAAAGCTTTGTCAAAAATAATAATAATAAATGGTACATGATTTATGAAGCTAGCAGGAGGAAAGCTACTATTATACAAAAAGCAATGGAATATATGTTCTGATATTTTTTCTTTAAATGGTTTAGCCAAGCACTCTTTATCTATCCCAATATAATTGACATGGCATTCTTCAGAATTTCCTTAGTAAAGGAACCAAATAACAATTTCCAGAGGATACCATGTTGTGGTAAGTACATTAAAAGGATGTTGTGGCATCTTAAGGAAAAATGGAATGAATAAAAATATATCTTATTTGTTTCTGAATAATGCATTAGCATCTAGGTACTCATTCAAATACTATAGAAATCCTGTACTGCTGAAATTTATGGAGGAATACATTATCTTATTTTGGAAAGCAAGTATTTTTCTAAAGCCATTGTCCTGTGCATATTTTTCACACATGATTTTCAAGTAGTAGAAACATTCACAGAGGTAATTTTAATGTAAATTGTGGTCCATTTATATTCAGAATTCCATTTCAATACATATTTTTAGGGTTAAACCATTTTTTCTTTTTCTTTTGATAGCAAAGCTTTAAAATCCTCTTTAAGCTCTTCACAGAAATCAAACAATGTGCCAGCCTTGCTTTCTTAAAAATCATGCTATTCTGGTAATCAGAAATAAAGGATGGCTTAAAATGAATACACTGTTTTAGAAATAAATATGGAAACTCAACCTTTTCTATTTTTGTTGCCAGGGCAACATTTCTATCCCATAATAACAACTTCTGTATCCCTGAGTTGAAAAAAGTTAAGTAATGCTTAATTTTCCAATTAGGAAACAAATGCAAATCTTTTGGTTATTTGAACAACAAGCCTTGTGGTGTGACCAGAACAATCTTGAACTAAACACACTCAAAACCATAGAAATGGTGGTAGATTTTAGAAGAAACTCTCCCATACTACCACTTCTTACAATACTAGACAACACAATATCGACAGTAGAGTCCTTCAAATTTCTAGGTCCTACTATATCACATGACCTAAAATGGACACCTAACATCAAAAACGTCATCAAAAAAGCACAACAAAGAATGTTATTTCTGTGCCAACTCAGAAAGCTCAAACTGGCAAACGAGCTGCTGATACAGTTTTACAGAGGAATTATTGAGTCTCATCTGCACGTCTATAACTGTCTGGTTTGGTTCTGCAACCCAACAAGACAGACATAGACTTCAGAAAAAACAATTACTACTAATCCTGCCTTCAATCAAGGACCTGTATACTGCACGAGTCAAAAGGAGGGCTATGAAAATATCTACAGACTTCTCACATCCTGGATAGAAATTGTTTCAACTTCTACCCTCAAAATGACATTATAGTGCATTGTACACCAGAACAACTAGACACAAGGACATGTGTCTAGTGCATGGTATCACTCTACTTAACAACTAATTCCCACAACAGTGTCAAACTATTTAATAAGACTATTACTATTATTCTTCTCATTCCTATTACTTATCTCCTCCTACTTATGACGATAACCTTGTTGCTTGTATCTTTACAATTTATATTGCTTTAATTAGTTTCCTAGTATGATTTGATTGCTTATTTGGTATCCTATGACTATGACTAAGTGTTGTATCTAATGATTCTTAATGAAAGTATTTTTATGTACACTGAGAGCTTATGCATCGAAGACAAATTCCTTGTGTCCAATCACACTTGGTAAGTAAAGAATTCTACTGTGTTCTGTTCTATTCTATTCGGGAAAGAAATATAGACAAATACAACCAATGCTCTCAAATTATTATATAGTATATAATATTATATACTATATATAATTATATACTGGAAATACACAGCAAAAGACTGAATCTCTCAGCCAAAATTTTGTTTATCTACAGGTAAAATAGCTCTCCTTAAACCAGCAATCTCTTGTTTTGGATGATGCCAATGCTTTGTAGTTGAGCTATCTTTGCAACTAAGTGCAGTAATAGCCTAAATACATCTTCCATACTCCTCAAAAATACTTTGCCTATGTTCTTTTAAGAAAAATTTCCAGAGATTTTATCAACTTCATCTTAAATTTTTGTTACATACTATGTAACAAAATTTTTATTTACATATTATGAAAAAAAAATTAATCCATTTTGAAGGGCTACCAATGTCAGTTATGTATATAACAGATACTCTTGCACATACAGCAACTGTGTAACTGATCTCTGGTTAACAAAAAGCGAATGGGGGCTGATATAATAATCATAGTACAAGGTGCTATTATGTGATCTATATTGCTTCCAAGTTGTTACTAGGTCCAGTTCAAATTGTACCAATTCAAACTGCTGCCCAACTGTTATTATTCATACACAAATTGTTCTGCCATTAAATTGCCATTGTCATTAATGCTGATTGAGGAAATTTGCAATGCTCTGCGCTAGATTTCAATTTCCTTGAAAGTTAAAAAATGAATTATTGTTCTTTATCTTTCTTGTCATTATGGAACACTCCAAAGCAATTCATTGCATAATAAATACTAAGATTACCCTGCATGGAGGTCTTCTTTTGCTAACTTTTCAAACTACTGCCTTAATAGGGAAGAATAACCCTGACAAAAGTAGTTTAGAAAAGCATTTAGATATGCAGGTCAGATTCCACAGAAAGCAGACTTACATTTGGAGAAAACTATATAAATGTGACGGCTCCTGAGAATATGACTGCATGAGGCAGGAAAGAACAGAGTACGGCATCTGATAAAACAGGATAAAAACAACTGAACAATATATAACAATAACTGGAGGCCAGTTGCATCACTGGATACAAAAACTAATTTTAGCATGTTTGCTTTGAAGATAAAGCTCACTTTTTGTAGCTAAACGCATGTTAAGGAACCTAGGACAAAGACAAGAGCAAAAATATTGTTCTAAATATGTGGATGGTAAATGGTAGATTTTTTTTATTTGATTGATTTTTTTTATTTGATTATGTCTTAACATAATCATCAGAATTTACCTATATATGACATACCATATACTATGGAACAATCTTTGTCTATTGTATCTGCTAGTCCCATCTGGTCATGCCAGGAAAGCATGTTGCAGACCCCAGTTAAACAACTTTGAGAGGTAGGGTCCTGGAAGAGAGCTTTCTCTATCATTGTCCCCAACCTGTGGAATAATCTGCCCCTTGGAGATGAGAGATATCTCCCATCTCCTGACTTTCTAAAAAGGAGTCAAGCATGGCTCTGTGGCTTCATATGAGTTTCTTATATGAGGAGCCACACAGCCATGGCTCTATCTGGTGCCCTGAAAACCCTCCCTTCACCTTTTAAATTAATTTTAATAGTATTTTAGCATCCTTGCCTTTTTCTAACTTGTTAAATTTTTATACACTGTTTTATCTAAAGCCCAGAATCTATCTCAAAGGAAGATGGTCAATTCAAATCTGTGAAAAATACATACCAGCAAAAATGCATGCATACATACTCCTAGTTTCAAATCATAAACATACCAAATTGATTTATTGTTATAATATATATTAGCTAATAGCCAGTTATCTCCAATCTCATGCCTTCCAGATACTTTGGACTTAAAGCTCCAATATCCCATGTGCAGGATAAACTTGTTTTTTACTTGGATCATTGAGATTTCTTTTTCTTTTTCAGATTTAAATAAAGAAATACTTAAACAATATTTCTGAAATTTACTCCATTAACTAAGTGATTTGAAACATTGTAAAGATATTAAATTAAAAATGCATTTTATTGAGCTGCATAAAATAATTAACATAGATTAATTTTAAAAACTAGACTTTCACACATTTGTTAAATAAAAATTATGATTTCATATATTATGCATATATCTAAAACTATTCATACAGGCATTCTTACCTCATTTAATTATTTTATTTAGAGAACTTTCAATTATAACATAGCAGTACATCATCTATTCTTATGTTATTCACTCATTTCAAAAATAACTACTGATTTTGATGTACGGTACATATTTTATTATCAAACTTTTCAAAGATCCCAATTCATTAAAAGTAATATAAATAAAATATATTATAAAATGTATTATCAATAATAATATGTAGGTAATTTAAACATTCTAACCTTATAGTTAACATACCAGAAATATAAATATTTTTCTTAAGAAATATCACTGATATTTGAATGAAAAAAGGTGTACAGGAAAGGTTAAAATCAACTGTTAATGTCTTCTCTACAAAACTATAAGAAGAGATTCACATATGAACAGTTAAATTAACTATTGTATTGCTCAGGCATATAACACAGCAATCCTCTCAGACTGATGCTTTGCAACTGGGCCAGAGTAGACAAGGTTGAGGAGGATCAAACCTTGCCCTCTTATGCCTATGAAGAGATTTCAGCCTAATTCCCCACTATACCCTGCTTGGCCAGTTTCTTACTGAACCATCAACATCCATTACAATTTTCAAGATGAAGGAAATTATTTTAGAATGGTGGTCCCATTCTCTTACATTTTTATAGCTGTTTCATTCTACTTGCATATCCCCAATTTAGAGATGGGGAGAAAGATTGCTTTATCTCATGTCATTTCACATAAAATTTTGTTGGATGCATTTTGTGTGAAATCTCAGTTGAACATACTCCAGAATCAATATTCTTAGGAAGGGTTTCTAAATAACTTAAGAACATGATGCTGGTAAGAATGTAAAATTAACAAGAAGATGAATAAATGATGGATAAATAAGGATAAAACTTGCTAAATGGTTATTTAATAAAATTGAATGATGAATGATTCAAGATTGAGGAAAATACATTCTTATTCATGCGAAAAACAGTAAAAAACAGATTCAGTACTTCTAGGTATAGCAGTGTATAAAACACAGTGGCTGTTCCTATTTATGAATTCAAGTAATTCACATTATCTCTTAAAGCCTCCATCCAGTATGTGAATACAGACAATATGCTTATATCAAGAATGGCCAGAGAACCTAGTTTATCTATAATCAAAAGGCACTGCACCTTGATCATTAGAGTACCTTTCCCCAACTTGGTATCCTCTTATGTGTTTGAGCTATAATTCCCAGGAGAGTTCAGAGATTTTTAAAAATTCAACAGGTTCCCCCCAAAAGAAGCAAAAGAATTAGTCCCTTATTCATTTTTATATAAAAGTATATGAGGAACTGTGAAGTTGGCCTTTAAAAAAAATTCAGTTCCATTCTCTGCCATTTGCTATTTTTGAGTTGTTTCCATTAAGCAGTCTGTACACTGAATAAATAAACAAAATTTAAAATCCCTAATGAATATGATGTGAGTAGAATGGCTAAGCCTTTATGTTTTATGTCAAGGAGCCCTAATTCAATTAGTGGCCTTTCCATTTGAAAGGATAAGGTAATGGAAAAGATACACTACCTAGCATTTTATCAAGCCATTGACCTGCTAATAGGCAGTGTCCTATGTTGATAATATTTAAGATATTTTTTCCAGTCAATACTCTAATATTTATTTCCTGCTTATATTCATAGGAGTCTTTGAACTATTTGGTGATGTCTGGTTTTTGTACCACTACAGAATAAACAATTTTGTAAGGAATCAGTTCACAGGGCCAAGCTAATGCATTTTACCATAAGCCTTGTGACTACTTACTGCCTAAACAAAAACTAATTATTATTTTTTTCAAAAAGTCCTGAAGCAAGCATTTGGTGCCATCATGTGGGTCATTTCAGTAAATGCAACCTTATATTAAAAAGACAATAAAATTGCCATGAAATGCCAATTTTCATTCTGCAACTAGCAGTTCCAACATGAACTGACAAAATGATTGGCTAGATTTTAGTGGCATGAATATTTTGACTGGAAATAAAAATCCATTTTATTGTTCTGAAGTTGTTATGTGGAACAGTTTGCCTCCAGAAGTTGTAGATTTCCCAACACTGGAAGTTTTTAATTGGATTGGATAACTATTTGTTTGAAATGGCAGGAGTCTGCAACCTTAAACACTCAAAGAACCATTTGGACCCATTTCCCATAGAAAAAAAAACACCCGAAACCACAAAATCTAGATGGGCATGGCCAACTCGATGTCACTCATTCCCACCCATTCACATGACCCCTAGCCATGCCTACCCAGCCACAAAACCCTTCTCTCTCACTCTATGTCCCTCTCTCCCCTCTCTGTATCATTCTCCCCCCCCCCCCCCCCTCTCTATCTCTCTTCCCCTCTTCCCCCCCCCCCCACTCTGTATCACTCCCTTTCTTTATCTTATCCCCCCTCTCTCTTCCTCTCTCTCTGTATCTCTTTCCAATCCCTCTCCCCCCCTCTCCCTCTCTCTGTCCCTCTCGCCCGTCTTTCTCAGAAAGCCATGGATGGGAAGTCCTGGGATTGCAGTCACTGAGTGAAGGAATCACTTGAGGATTCTACTTAACAACCACTTCACTCAATGAATGATATTCTGGTCCAATTAGGTTTGTAAACTGAGGATTATCTGCATCACTTTAGAAAAGTGAAGAATTTCATCTGAAACCACCCAACTCTTCCTAAAATATTGATATGCAACTCCTGACCATCATAAGATTACCCCTCATTAGCGCCCTTCTCAAGTTTGTTTTTACCATTATTCAACCAGGTACATTAAATTTATGGTTGACATGACATCGTGGTTATTTAAAAAGCCATGATTCAGCAAAGAATTGTGTCATGAAGATAAAAAGCCAAATCAATGCCTGTAGATAATATTAAGTATTAAAGAAATTAAGGTATTAAATTAAGAATATTAAGTATTAAAGAAATTAAGGTATTAAAGAAATCTTCCCCATTACCCATGAATTCTAAATCCTTATGTATTAAAATGACCAAATCAATGTAGATAGTGAAGGGACAGATACATAGGGAGAATGAAATAAATTTATGTAATAGCTGCATATCCATCTAAAATAGTACAATTGTACATTAAAAAAGAGATCCAGTCTGTTCAGTTAGGTTGAGCCCTGGCTTCTCTCCATAATCCAGCTGTCTGCCAAGGCATTTCACTATCATAACCTCTTAAAGAGAACCAAAGGGTCATTGTGAATAACAGCAGTTGGTTAAATGTTTAATCGTCCAGTGATTTCACCATTTCAATATTAATGAGAGTTTCAAAGAATAATCTGTAAATTCCACAAAGCATGCAAGAATCCTTTAAGATCCTTACCTCTTCAGACATCCAAAACCAAACCCTATTTAGTAGTTACTTGTTTATGACAACTGACTTTTATCAACCCTTGTCCTAATTAGAAAGATAAAGGTAAAGGTTCCCCTGTCCAATCTTGTCTGAGTATAGGGGGCAGTACTCATCTCCATTTCTTAGCCAAGGCAGCCATCATTGTCCAAATATGCTTCTGTGGACATGAGGCCAGCATGACTAGATGCCAAGGCACACACAATGCTGTTACTTTCCCACCAAAATGGTACTTGTTTAACTAGTTACATTGATATGCTTTTGAACTGTTAAGTTTGTTGTACCTGGGGCAAGTAATGGAAGCTTATCCTGTCACACAGCACTCAGGTCTTGAACCCGGATGGTAGCTTTCTACTAACAAACCGAGCATCTTTAATCCTTGAGCTATTATAGCCAACCTGTGTGGCCAGATCCAGAGACGTGACAAACTAGCTAGCAGGAAACAGCAAGATGGCAGTGGACGAAGGGGTGGCAATCGCATGAGGTTGGAAGCTTTATTTGGATTACAATTTATTTGGATCACAATTGAGATAGACGATCATTTGAAAAAACAATCAAGAGGACAAAGAAAACCCAGGGTGAAAGGAGGGAGAATGGAAATCAGCAGTAATGTTCTAACCTACCACCCCTAATGCTGGGACAATAGTGAAATTAATAGTGAAAATAAGAAAATAAAAGGAATCTTGACAGAAAATCGGAGTGTGGCGTGAGAGCCAAGAAGTTATTTTTGGAAGGTTCCGTTTCCTTTTGACAGGTTGAAATGAATTTGTTAAAATTAAGTGAACTGAAAAAAAACGAACTGACAAGAACCTAAATGGAAAGAAGAGTGACTGTGCAATTCTTAAAGATGGCCATTGAGAAATCTAAACTCTGGTAAAATGTTTCATTGTGAATGAAAAAAACTTATGAACTTGTAATTGGAAAAATATTGTTTTGAACTACAAGAACATTGGTATATATTTAATTAGTTTATTGTTATAGATAGAAGGAACATTGTATCAGATAACTTATATAATCCTATTTACTGATTTACTTAATAGCTGATTACCCTAGATTTCCTATTTTTCTTATATAGATCCTTTTCTTTTGTACCCTCATAATTCACAATTCTTATTTTAAGTATTGAAGAGCCGGTATACTTAAGAGTTATACATTGAAGATACCATATAGCAATGTGTTTGGATAACCCTAACTGATTTTGATAAAAGGAAGGTGGTAATTAATTGTCCTACTTAACCCTTTTCCCAGTGATTTATTGTGATGGAATGAAATTATTATACTATTTATTATAAAAACACCATAGGTATTTTTTTCTCTAACATAGATTGCTAAGAGTTAAAAATTGATTAAGTGTACACTGATTGTGATGGAATTTGGTGAGTAGTTAATCAAAGGTGATATTGTCTGATATGTGTCTGTTTTGAAAAATAGTGGTTGATATTGATTAGGAAAACTTCAGCATTAATAATGAAGAGACTTTGTTTATTACAAAATCATAGAATTGATGGTAATTTGGGATAGTACATACAGGATAATAGATGAACAGGCCAAAATTATAAAAAATATGACAAGTATCACCACCACTAAGACAGGGGAAAAAATCTGTGCCAACGGTGGCACCAGCCAGTCCAGCAGTTTCAACCCAATGAACAATTGAAGGAATATTGGCCCCCAAGAAATTGACTACCACAACCAGCGTCCAATCAGTGCAAACCTCCCTATTAGCAATCCAGAATACAATGCTAATACTACAAGAATCTATGGCCAAAAATCACATTGAAAGTAAAGCAGACTGGGAAGCAATGAAAACTGAACTGAAATCAGAAATAGGGGAAATGAAAATTGAAATCAGAAACCTGGATGAAAAAATAGGCTTGATCCAGGAGTCAACTAAGAAAAATGAACGAAAAAAATCAAGATAATTGAATAACAATCCAAACAAAATGAAAAAAAGCTAGCACTTATGAACCATAAAATTACGATTCACAACAAGAAAACTGTAGAGGCCTTAATCTGCCTTGAGATGGATACAGCCTCTTATTATTTGAGATTTCAGAACATAGAGGAAACTAGAGAGGAGGACTTAAGATCGGTAATGGCTAAATGTCTAGCAAATTTCCTTCAAAGAGATAAAGATGAGATGATAAATGAATTTGATGATATCTACAGACTCTATACCAGTTATGTGAGATGGCAAAGACTCCCTCAAGAGGTCCATATTAGATTTGCTAGAAGGAAAGTCAGAGATATTATTTACAAGATTTCTAGAGAAGAGACAATAAAATATAAAGATAAAGAAATAATACTGCTGAAACAAATACCAAGAAGAATCTGGGAACAGAGGAAGGACTATTGATTCCTCACTAATTATTTGAACAAAAAAAATTTTTTTTAGATGGATTACCCCGGAAGGTATTCTGACATCCTGGAATGAAAAAAGAGTGAAAATTGATAACCTAAATAAAGCACAAGAGTTCTTTGAACAGCTGGGTGGATCAGAGGAGGAAACAAGCAGCAGAGATGAATTGGAAATGCCAAGTCAAGAAGAAATACAACAAAGTACTAAAGAACAAAAGGAAAATCAAAACAAAGAAGAGAGAGGTAAAAGACCCACCGAGAAAAAACAGGAATCAAACCCAGAAGTCAAACAATAGCCAAAACCAACGAGAGGTAACATCTAAAATAAAAAAGAATGGGGAAAGGATTAACACTGATTTCTATAAATATTAATGGTTTAAACAATCCATCAAAAAGGAAAAAAGTACTTTTGAAACTTGAAAAGCTAAAATTGGATATGTCTTCAAGAGATTCATATCAAACCACAAGAACAGAAATATTTACAAAACAAAAAATTAGGGAAACTATACACATTGCTAGCAGAAGAAAAAAAGAGAGGAGTAGCATTATATATCAAAGAAGAATTAGAATCAAAACTGATTTATAATGATAAGATTGGAAGAATATTAACTGTAGAGGTGGTTATGCAAAATAAAAAGATATTACTAGTAGGGGTATAAGCCCCCAATACAAATCATAGTGAGTTTTATAAAACTCTATATGCAAAATTAATAGAATTAGGCAACCCTATGATCTGCATAATTGATGACTTTAATGCAATTTCTAACAATAAACAGAATTACGCCAGTGATCAAAAATATCAAAACAAAAAGAAATACATTGCCTAAATGTTTTTTTTTATATGGCTGAGGAACTAGATTTAGTAGATGCATGGAGGAAATTAAATCCAGAAGTGACCCAGTTTACCTTCTACTCCAATCCACATAAATTCTGGTCAAGGTTAGATAGGGCATAGATGAATAATGATCTACTTAAAGATATAAAAAATATAGAAATATTAATCAATACTTGGGCAGATCATAATCCATTGCAAATAACTTGGAATAACCAAACTTACAAAAAGGCTAAGTGGACACTTAACCCACAACTATTGAAAGAAAAAGGATACACTCAAAAATTAAGGAAGAATTAGAGATATTTTTAAATTTAATAAAAAACAAGACACCTTGTTGAGAATTCTTTGGGACACAATGAAGGCGTACTGTATCGATAGTCTATACAGCCAACAGAAATAAAGAAAAATGGAAGAAACAAAACTTGTTAATAAAAAGATTAAAAGATTTAGAAGATAGATTAATGAAAGCCCCAGGGGACGAACAAATTAAAAATGATTTGATATTACTTAAACATGAATTGAATATATTAGACCAGGAAGATTTAATTAAGACAATGATACACACAAAACAAAATTACTTTGAATATGCAGACAAACCCGGAAGATGGTTAGCGTAAAAAAAGAAAACCAAAAAAGAATTATATGCCAATTGCAAGATAATAATGGGATATTAGAGATGGAATTGGAGAAAAGAAAACAATTACAAGAGACTATTTCGAGAATTTATATAACCAAAAAGAAATAGATGTAAACAAATTAGAGGAATATTTGAAAGAAAGCACATTACAGCCATTAACGGAGGATAAAAGGGAGATATTAAATAAGGAAATAACCTTAGATGAGTTAAAAGAAGCAATTAAAAGACAAAAAAGTAATAAAACTCCAGGCCCAGATGGGTTGCCAAGCGAATTATACAAAGAGATTGGAGAACTACTAGAAAATTTGTTCGTAGAGATTTGCAACGAGGTATTATTAGAGGCAAGAGTCCTGGAATCATGGAAGGAGGCCCATATTACATTGATCCCTAAAGAGGGTTTAGATGCTACCCAGGTAAAAAATTACAGACCAATATCTCTTTTAAACACAGATTACAAAATTTTTATGAGTGTGATGGAAGAAAGACTGAAGCTAATTCTTAATGAAAGAATTCACCCTGACCAGAATGGATTTCTTCCCATGAGACAGATTAGAAATAATACAAGAATGATAACTGATATATTAGAATACTATGAAACACACCCAAGAAGACAAGTTGCTCTTGTCTTCCTGGGTGCACAAAAAGGCATTTGACAATCTAAACTGGGAATTTATGAAATACCAGATAAACTTGATGAAATTTGGGGATAACTTCGCAAAGATGTTAGATTCAATTTATTTAACTCAGAAAGCAAGGCTAATGATAAATGAAGAATTTACCAGTCCTTTTGAAATAAAAAGGTACGTCAGGCAGGGATGCCCATTGTCGCCTCTGCTTTTTACTACAATATTAGAAAAATTACTGGACAGAATTAGAATGAATGAAGAAATTAAAAGGTACAAAGATTAAAAGACAAGAATATAAATTACAGGCATTTGCTGATGATGTGATCGTTATTATAGAGGATCCAATAGAGTCAGGACCAATGTCACTAAAAGAAATTGATAAATTCAGTAAACTAGCTGGGTTGAAATTCAACAAGGAAAAAACCAAAATGTTAGTTAAAAATATAACAAATAATAAACAAAAAGAATTAGAAAAAATAATAGGACTACAAATTGTCAGTAAGATTAAATATTTAGATATATGGTTAAGACCCAAAACAATAACTTTGAAAGAAGATAATTATGTTAAATTATTACAGCAAATAGGAAGAGATATGGAGCAAATTACAGATTTCTTTATCAGGCAGAATTGCCACAATTAAAATGCATGTTCTACCCAAATTGTTCTATTTATTCCAAACGATCCCTACATTATTGGAGAAATCATTTTTCAAAGAATTGGATAAAATTACTATGAAATTCATTTGGGCAGGCAAGAAGTCAAGAATTAAGAAAATTTATTTATAAGATAATAAAAGCAGAGGCGGCTCCTGTCTGGGAGGCCTATTATAAAGCAGCAATATTAATGTGGATAAAAGATTGGATTAAATTGGAAAACAAAAGAATTCTAACATTAGAAGGATACAGCTTACAAATTGAGTGACATGCCTTCTTGTGGAACCTCAGTAGTAAAAATCACTCATACTTTCAGAGACATACTTTACACAAATCTTTGATAAAAACCTGGTGTGATATCAGGAAAAACCATTACATAAAAGTTCCATTATGGTTGTCAACAATGGAGGCAATGTTCTACCCTAATACAATGGACATCAGTAAAAAGCTCAAATATCACCAAATTTTAGACAAAAAAGGAAAGCTCAAATCAACCCAAGAATTAGAAACCCAAAAAATAATGACTGATCATTGGTCCTATTTCCAAATAGCAATAAGATATGAGAAAGATTTAAAAGAATTTGGAATAGAATCAAAAAGCACTAAATTTGATAAGATACTTTTGTGACCAGATAAAAATATGATATCTAAACTATATAATTATCTATTGGAATATGAATTAGCTGAGGAAATTATGAAAGGACCAATGATAGCGTGGGCAAGAAATTTCGGCCATAATATAGACTTAGAAGACTGGGAAGAAATCTGGCAGAGAAATCTTACAATAACTAAATCTGTGCCTTACAAAGAGAACTTATATAAAATGATATATAGATGGCATCTTGCACCCTCCAGATTAGCAAAAATATACCCAACATCCAGTCCAACTTGTTGGAAATGCAAAGAGAACCATGGTACCTACTTCCATCTCTGGTGGACATGCCCAGTGGTCAAAAATTTTTGGATTAGAATTAGAACTTGGTTAGAAGAAATTGTCCAGGGTGGATTGGAGTGGTAACCTAGATTGTATCTTCTGGGTATCATTAAGGAAGATCCCTCCAAAGTAAAATATTTGATTATCTATTTCCTAACAGCGGCACGTATTTCACTGTCTCAATTTTGGAAATTGCTAAATATACCAATTTATTATTTAAAAAATTTGTGAATGTGCAGAAATGGAAAAACTCACATTAAAATTAAAAGAAAAAGAGGAGGTGGAATTTTACTCCATCTGGAATAGGTGATACGTTTGGCTAGAACGTAAAAATAATGAAAAGGGGAATCAAGGGGGGAAAATAAATTTATGAAACAGATTATAATACATACAATAACAAACAGAAATTGTTAATGCTAGTCTTAGACTCCCTTGCCCTGTAAACAATAGAAGGAATTCACCGGTAAAAATAAATAAGTATAATCCAACAACAAACATTAATAACAGAACATTATGTTTGATAGAACACAAATAACAGAGAACCTATAGGAAGCAAGAAATAACTGCCACATAATATAATCTAGGAAATATTTAATTCACTGTCAAATGTATCAAAGGAAAGCTTAATTAGTTTTAGCACAGAGATTAGTGTGATGTTTGTCTGTATGAATCCTTGTCGTTTGAGTTTGTATAGTTGTATATTTTAACTTTTTCTATTTAATAAAGTTTATTTAAAAATTTTAAAAAAAACTGAGCCTCTTTAATCCTTGGGCTATTGCCCCCTTGTCCTAATTGTTAAAAAAAAAATGAAGCTGGTGCCCTGCAATATACATTATTTATGGAACAAGTAAAAAACATTTGACATTATTTTGATTTAAGATTAGCAGAAAGACTGCACAGTAAGATAAAGTCTAAATTTTATTTGGATAAAGGGCCACATTTAAACTTAAGTAAAACATAAAAAGATGTACTAAAAGTCCAAATATCCAAATTAAATAAGGTGGTAAGTTTAGGAGAAAAACTGCATCATCTGATTTCTTTTTATGTTAAATTTCCTTAAAATTATTTTAATTATTAAATACAAGTAGCATGTTTACTTGCTGAACACTTAACAATTTTCTACTGATGTCATATTAAGCATTTCAATTCAACAGCAACATTTTAAGGAGGTCAGGGGTAACTGGGAAAATTGTAGATGGCCTTTGGTGTGCAAATGATAAAGGCTCAGCATCAAAATTAAAGCAAGGTAACTCCAAGTAAAGAAGAAATAACTTGCCTCCCATTCCTGTAGGAAGTGCTGGGCCTCCTGAGGACTGATGGATTTGTGTCGCCTGAATTCATCTTTCACATATTGATCTCCCAGTGCTTTCAGTTCCAGAGGCAATACACGGTGAAGCTGAAGGATCTTTTTGTACAGTGTCCTTACTTGCGACACATGATGAGATACACTGCCTGGCATAATGTTCAAGAAAGAGCACTGGATTATCTTCTGCTTCTACTAGCTTCAGTATTCGTTCTAGGAAAGCAAATTAAACATAAGTAAGATAGATAGATGCGTTATGTAGCCACTTGGTTAAATACTACTACAATGCTTGCAATGGGTGTAAAATAGATACACAAGGGGGAGGGGATACATATGGAACTTTGAAAATGTTTTCCACACACAAAATCTCTGTAATCAATGCAAACAAAAAGAAGGGAATATTAAAAAAACAAAACAAAACAGTATCGCATTCAGCCTCCGAAACTTTTGAGTTTGGACTCTCCATTTGCTTGAAAATTATCACTAAACTGTAATTTTTCAAGTGATGGGAAGGAAAAAAACCTGTGTGTGTGTGTGTGTGTGTGTGTGTGTGTGTGTGTGTGTAATAATCAAATTATCATCTATTTTCATACAAATAAATAGGAAAAGAAATTAAATTTTTCAAGTGATGGGAAGGAAAAAAACCAGTGTGTGTGTGTGTGTGTGTGTGTGTGTGTGTGTAATAATCAAATTATCATCTATTTTCATACAAATAAATAGGAAAAGAAATTAAACATCTGCAAATTGCATTGATCTCTTTGATATTCATATCTGAACTGAAATGAGTCATCTATGTATGGTGGCCAGAGTTTCATAGCCCTTTCTCTCTCATACACACAAATACACATATATAGATACATACACAACCATCAATCCATTCATCCCATCCATTCATCTATCCATTCACATATGCATGAATATTGATGGAGAAGATTCCTGAGAGTTCTGGACAGCCCCCCAAAAAATAAACAAATGGATCATAGAACAAATCAATCCAGAATTCTCATCCCAGGAGCAAATGCTCAGAAACAGATTATTTTACAAATAATAGGAAGACCCAACTCTTTGGAAAAAACCCCAGTGCCGTGAAAAGTAGAAACAGGAAAAGAACGATCAACAGCAAGGTGGATGGATGCAGTTACAATGGTGAGGGGTGCACCATTGGGAAACTTGAAAGAACATATTAGGGACACATTGGCATGGAGAAAATCAATCTATTTGGTCACTAGGATTATAAATCTACTTGGTGGCACATAATCATGAATAGACAAAGAATCACACACAAATACACAGAAAGAGAGCAAGTATCTACCTATCTCTACCTACCTACCCCAACTCTATCTATCTACCTATGTATCTGTGTGCCTGTGTCTGTTTTCCTATGTCTATATCGATCTCTATCTAATCGATCTATGTCTGTCTATATCTATTTTCCTATCTACCTACCCACCTATGTGTGTGTCTATCTCTTTATCTAACGATCTATGTCTCTCTACCTGTGTGTTTATCTACGTACCTGTGTGTGTGTGTCAGTCTATCTCTGTCTGTATCTATCCTTCGAGCTCTCTCTCTCTCTCTCTCTCTCTCTCTCTCTCTCTCTCTCTCTCTCTCTCTCTCT
>BLBF01000094.1:6642255-6662867 GCA_015471245.1 Laticauda colubrina | reverse complement strand
TATGTATGTATGTATGTATGTATGTATGTATGTATGTATGTATGTATGTATGTAATGTTTCATCTGATCACTGTCCAGGTTAGTATTATCTTTCTATATCCCACCAGAATTAAGCCTGAAACACATGAGTTTATGGCAAAAGTGAATTATACAGTGTAGCCACTGGGGGGCAGGAGAATACCTTCTCTCAGCTTTGTCAAACCTAAACAAAGAACATTTTTAGAGACATTCTACTGTTTTTAAAACAGTATTTGATTTTATGAAGCAATTATCTCACTTGCTTTCTGTTTCTTATTGTACAGCTGTTAGAAAACATATACATACATGGGAGAAAATTTCAGAACTCACTCTTAGGAAAATTACTGTACTTCCAGGATAAAGAATGGTGCTACTGTTAGGATGCTAGGGAATATTACAAAATGCTGGTACTGCATTTCCATACATCTGATACTTCTGTATTTACATTTTGTTTATTTCTTTTTTGGGATAGGTGGAAAGCTGGACCTGATCTATTTTTGAACATCACATTGCTGCTATAGAGCTCTTGGTTTCTGGTCAGCTCCCATATATAGCCCTGATTTGACCTCTGTGGTTTCAAATACTTTTTGAGTCATTTCTTTACCAACTCACATATTGTGAGAGTCAGCAAGCCTAAGTATAATGCTGAAAATCAGATGATTGAAATAAAATAAATTCAGTTTTTTCTCAGCATATATTTTGTTATTTATTTCTCCTGTTTTTTTGTAGGTTTACATTCCACCTTTCCTCCAGGAGTTCAATATGGCATACTTAATACATTTTCCCAGAAATGAATCCTAAATTTACATATTAATTTGTCATCCTATGCCAAAAATTACTTTTCTAAGCCTTATTGGTTAAGGGACACTTTCAAAGAAGTATTCTAACTCCCTAAAATCCGCAAAATTGCTGAAGCATCTGTCTTCATTAACAATTTTTTGCAGTGATCATTCCTTCCCTTAAATCAACCACCAATCCTTCCAGTTGACCTACAAAAGAATGCCAAGTTTGGCATGCAGCAGTGCCCTAGTTTCATATCAATGCTTTATTGCAGAATGGGCCAACTCACCTCAACCCCCTTTGGCATGGTCTATTCAGGCAACTTGCTATAGCCAACTTGTGGCAACACAACTCGCTGTAGGACAATTCAACAATTCAATTTAAGCCATTTCTATAAAGATCTATCAGACTAATCGGTAAAATCCAAAGTCAGAGTTTCATTCTTTTCCACATCAAGCACAAGGTTCAGAATCCATGAACTCCATGTGGAAACAAAAATACTTATGTTCTTGAATAAAAGTGGTCAATTTTGCCATTTCAGCCAACTCTATCAATTTGCTGCAGTCAATATATATAATAAAGTTCCAAATGTTTTCTCCGGTTCTTTTCTATTATACCCAAGATGAAAAGTGCTGGTTTCATTTTTATCTCCATTTTCACAATTTTCTGTATTAAAATATGAATTATACTCCTTTTATTTGGCTTTATTTCATGTCCATCATAGATGGTTAAAAGTCCCCTCTTTACTTTTACATTCATTTGACATAGTTTTATACATCTTAGATAACTTATCTGGTGTGAATATGAATGTAACTCTTATCCCACAGTGAGCTGTCCATGGCAAGTTATCATAGATCCACTTTGTTGTGCAATTTTTTTAAGGAAGAAGAAACAAAGGGGTCATTTAATTTAAAAAGCAAGATTAAGAAACCATTTTTTAAAATCATGGTAACATATCAAAGTAGCTGCCTTCACAGCAGGGAGATGGGATGAAATGAAGAATTATTGCTGATGAGAAGCAACCCATATTTCAGTTCCAACATTAATATTGCAAAACTATACCCTCATGGTGGAAGTTAAGCTAATTGATTGCAGAGAATACTAATACTGTGAAAATATTCAAGCTCAGTCAGTACCAATGTTACATCAGCAAAAATATTTCATGTGGAGGAACCATGGGTTTTTTTTTGGGGGGGGGGGGAGCACTTTATATTAGCAGATTTTTTACTAATGGCAGAATTGATTATGTTACTGGTCAGTAAAGCAACTGATTCAAAGGGCAAATTCTGGAAAGTAACACTAGTTAGCATTTCCTATCTCCTGGACACAATGATATGACACATTCTCTTGCAATCTTCAGTTAGCTGATGCTGCCAGGATAGGACCTTGTTGTTGTGTAATGTTGAAGCAACATTCAAAAAACAGTCCAGTTGGCTTCTGTAAATATAATGGAAAGCAGTGTTATTTTGTCTTTAACCTCATACACCAAATGCCTTGGGCTGGCCTTCATTCATTTCCATTGTTGCAAGATAAGGGCACATCTTTTGCCATGTTATTCCATCATGCATTTTAGTGGATACAGCTTATTACTTTGATGGGAAAAAAGCATATCACTTCACAAGTAATAAAAAAGCAATGTGGAAGAACTTGATATTAATATTCTTAGATGTCATACAGTACTTTTTTTTCTGTTGAAGATGATGGGATCACATTTCAAGACGGATGTATCACACAAAGTTGCAATACAGAGTGAATTTCAGCATGATACCAAACAAATACTGCCTATAACTAGTTCTCTCCAAACTAGTTTTACGTTGATTGAAAATATGTTTTAAGTCCCTGTAATTGATCACTTGCATAGATTTGTTTGAAAGGAAAAAGAAGCTCTTTATTTCCAGAGGCTGTTGGAAATTTACCTTTTCCTCTCAAAGACCTTTATAGTTGTGTGTCTGAATCCTGTTACTGCCAAGGACATATAATGTCAAGCAAAGTTCAAAGTACAAGTAACTGGTTTGTTTCCCTGAAGCTTTTGTTTGAATCAGATACATTTCTCCCTTATTGGCAGATAATTCAAGTTATTCACAAACAGATGGTGCTTGTATACATAAACAAACAATACTGGAACACAGGAAGCTGCCGTCTTCCAAATCAAACCATCTAGCAAAATACTGTGTCATGACTAGCAGAAGTTCCTCAAGATTTTAAGCAGGGAATTTCCCAGGTTTATTTGTCAATGCCTGGAATTAAACCTCAAATCTTCTGTATCCAAAACATACAATACATCATTGATCTAAGCTGTTTCCCTCCCCCCACTTTTTTTTGAGAAAAATTTTGGTAGGGATTGTTTTTCATATTCTGATTATGCTTAGCAAGAATCAGTGGACTTTCTCTTGAACTTTGGGAATTAGACCATTACTCACCTATGAACCATGATGGTGCAGTGATTAGAATGTAGTACTGCAGGCTAGTTCTGCTTACTGCCAGCTGCCTACAGTTTGGTAGTTCAAATCCCATCAGGCTCAAGATTGACTCAGCCTTCCATCCTTCCAAGGTGGGTAAAATGAGGAGCCAGATTTTGGGGGGCAATATGCTAACTCTGTAAACCACTTAGGGCTGTAAAGCACGGAAGCAGTATATAGAAACTAGTTCTTATATCTAACTAAGAATTGTTTGCTATAAATGCTATTAAATGCCAGGTAGTGAGCTTTAAGAGGCATTTCACTCTCCATGGCTGATTGGTTTCAGAAACTAGTTCTTAACTAAGAACTTTTTTTTCTTGCCTTCTTAACAATCTATCTAACTGATAGTGTGAAGGACAATGCTGTTTCAAACTTTCAAAGAAAACAAGTCCAAACATAAATTAGACTTATTCCCATGTAGAAGGCAAGCCATATTTTGAAATGGAGGGCAATAAACACACTGGCCAATTATCCAACAGAGTAGGCATTAAAAGTATTGCCTTCATGCAGAGATGACATCTCAATTAAAGAACAATTGATTCCTGAGCAGATAAGAGACAAATCAAATTAAAAGAGAGGCTAGTGAGGCCAACATGCAGAGTTGGTTTTCCATAGCCTGAGGATTTTCGCTCTTCACATTTGGCATCTAGAGAATAGGAAGGCAGAATAGGAAGGCACCTTGACATGTATTTGGCCCTAGAAATTCTAGATTGGACTGGTATTGTTGGCATTCTACAGACTGTGCTTTACTCTTTTAGCCGTTTACTCTTCAGAACATGCTTGCCAACTTGCCTGAGAAAGAGGAAATGTAAATTAGATTACCAATCTTAGTTGAACCCATGTCACATTCAATATTCCCTGCTAACAATAAGAACAGTAGTGGACAGTTTGGGTGCATTTAGGACATTGTGCCAGAAGCACAACCAATCCCAGTTTTATCCCAAGCACAATCATGCTATTCAGTGCAAGCTAATCCAGAAACTACCTTGCAAGCCAGTAAACTATAATCCCATTTAAAGGGTACATGAAAAGTACTGATATGCCCTTGAGGTACAAGTCTCCAATATTCTTTAGAAAATATTAAAATAAGAGACACCAGGCATGAAATGTCTTCAGTTATTCCTCAAATTCTTCCTACAAATAGTAGACAGGATCAACCTCAGTGGTAGGATTCAATTTTTTTTAACTACGGGTTCTGTGGGCATGGCTTGGTGGGCCTTGCAGGGGAAAGACACTGTAAAATCTCCAGTCAGAGGTGGTATTTGCTGGTTTGCCAAACTATTCAAAATTTCCGCTACTGGTTCTCCAGAACTGGTCAGAACCTGTTGAATACCACCTCTGATCAAATTGTCCTTATAGTACTGCTTCAGAACTATTGCCCTGGTAGTCTTTAACAGAAAAAAAAATAACAAGAAATGTTATTGATGGCTAAATAGTTTATTATTACATAAGTTTTGTCAACCATAGTGCATACAGTATTATTATATAGTCTTTAAAAAGATATGTATTTTTTTCTTTTTAGAATAAATGCAGATGAAGAGATAAATGGATGGTCAAACAAACAGAACATCATGCTGGCCAAACTATGTAGAAATCTCAAGAAATATAGCCTAGTAAATTTTGCTGTATTACCAACCGTATTAACTAAGAAAGCATGGCCAATATTCAGAATTTCTTCTCAACATGTTTCCTTATTTAGCAACTATTTATTTCTGCTCTTCAATTGTGTGTGTGTGTGTGTATGTGTGCACGTGTATATCATTTTTGTTTTCATCCTATGGATAGAGAAAACAAAAGGACTAGCATCAGGGGTGGTGTTCAGCAGCTTCTGACCAGTTCTGGAGAACTGATAGTGGAAATTTTGAGTAGTTTGGAGAACCACCTCTGACTGGAGATTTTAAGTATCCTTCCCCTCCCATGCCCACCAAGCCACTCCCACAAATCTGGTAGTAAAAAAAAATGATTCTAACCACTAGCATGGTTTGGTGGACTGGGTTTGCTCTGTCTACTAAATTAAAAATAGAAATGATGCATATTTTATACATTTGCTATTTGATCTCTAGGAATAAGTTTCCTGGATGGCCTCTGTTATATGTTAATACTGAACTCAGTTTGAGAAATGTATTAAAAACAGTTTTGTTCATCAGAACCAGGAAGTGTTAGCTTGATGGTTTATTTACTATAAATTTAAAGTCTTATTCAGGATAATGAATAAACTCTTCAGAAAGGACATTTCCCCAGTGGCTTAGTTAGTATTAAGCATCTTCAACAAGTACAGAATCTTCATTGAGAGTTGTGTAGTAGTAAAGAAATGGGAAAGTTGAAATTTTAAAAAGGAAGGACTAAGCAAAATTCAGTAAGCAAATAATCTGAAAAAAATATATACTTGCCTTCAAT
Source organism: Laticauda colubrina (assembly GCA_015471245.1). Taxonomy (NCBI): domain Eukaryota; kingdom Metazoa; phylum Chordata; class Lepidosauria; order Squamata; family Elapidae; genus Laticauda; species Laticauda colubrina. Next base: position 6,657,213 of record BLBF01000094.1, on the reverse strand, counting down.
ATGTAGTTCTCCTCAAGGCCCAAGTGTTTTCTTTTATCCTTCTTACACTGAGAACATCTTGATTTCAAAATCCAATCCCTCTCACCTCAGTTAACCCATCTCTGTTTGCTTTAGATGGGGAAATCCCAATCTTCCTTATCCAGCAGCAGGCCAGAAGAGTAGGACTACAGTTCCCATTACTCCCAATCACTGTTATCATTTAAGGAAAGTGTAGTCCAGGACATGGGGGAACCACAAGGGAAGGGAAGGCTGCCTTATTCATGTTTATTCAGAAATGAATCCCCTCTATATAAATCAGGATTAACTTCCAGGTGAAGCACTCATAGAATAAAAGTTTTGATTGCTTATAGTTACAGGGTTTTAGCCTAGAAGGCTGACTTTAAATTAAATTCAGAAGTAACCTGCATTTAACAAAATTAAAAGAAAGCTCATTGCCTGGTTTCTTGTTTTAATTAAACACACATTCAGTGAGAGATGGTTAACTGCAAGTTATGGGACTGCTTTGGCGGGATCACTGCTCCCAATAAAGAACTGTACTATTATTTTATTTACTTTTTTCCCCATTTCTAAATTTTTATGTTTTCCTTACCTCTCTGTGTGGCTGCTTCAGTTTTGGCAATCAGATTTATGGCAAAAAGGAACTGGAAAAATTCAGGGTTTTATTGCTTTCAAAGAAGTTGTCTATCATAGGTCATACTCTTTTTCTTCTTCCTTTTAATATAACAATCAGAAAAAATACATAAATGGAAATAAGATCATTAATGATGGTCAAGTTAAAGGTCGCTAATACTTCCATTATATTTTTTAAAAGCCTGTAGATTTTTACTTTGCTTTCTTTCCAGGAACTCAAGGCCAAGTATTAGGTGAGCGCGCAGGAAAATTAAAAAAAAACATGCTTATGGCCACAACCATACAATCAAAGCAGTAGTGGGATTCAAATTTTTTAACTACTGGTTCTGTGGGTGTGGCTTGATGGGAGTGGCAGGGGAAGGATACTGTAAAATCTCCAGTCAAAGATGGGTATTTGCCGGTTCTCCAAACTTCTCAAAATTTTCGCTACAGGTTCTCCAGAACTGGTCAGAACCTGCTGAATACCACCTCTGAATCAAAGCCTCATTGTTATGCATATAATTTAGCAGCAGGCCTTCATTTGCATGGTTGTGGCCATCATCTTGACTTTTTTGATCTTTCTGAAGACACTCCTAGCTATGTACCAATACATAGATAGGTTAGATGGGAAAATAGTCACTTTCCATTAAACTTCCACAGCTATGGCTGCCATTTGAAGTTAGGCCTTCCCAATCTTATTTTATCCTTTTTTACTGAAGCTCCCTAAATGCTCTTTAGCATTATTTTACATTGCTTAAAAACCTCTGCCTGATCTCCTTGTGCCATAATTAAGAAACTGTTGAAAACCTGGTATTCTTTGGATGTGTCATACAATTACCATAATCTATAAACCAGCATGATTGTAGATCAGATAGGTTAGGCAATGTGGGAATTGAAGCAATACATCTGAAGGATCCTTAAAGGAAGACTGATGGTAAGATCTTTTATTCATATTATAGATTTCATTCACTTTGAGTAACTTGCTAGTTTAGCCACTTGCAGCAAAGACATGTGAGGCCCTAAAATAGGTAGAGATGGAATCTAGGTGAGTGAACCTATACACCAGCCTGTCGCCATTTCCCAAAATGGAAATAACCCAAATGGTAAATTACATACACTGCTTGGAAAAGAGCCCAGTTTCATTTCCTGAAACATGTAAGTCTGTGAAAAATTCTTGAAAGGTAAAGTGAGATAAAGTCAGATGAACTAATCAACTCAGTAAAAAGAAGCCATCTGTATTTCTTTATTCCACTACTACCACCACTATTTTGTGGTTTTTTAAAGGATGGGATGAAATGGGAGCCAGAGGCATCTAAAATGAAAAATGCTTCCATATACACTATTGAAATTTCTTAAAATATTGAATAAACACATCCTGAAATCATGTCAGTAAAATTTCTTGGGAGAATGAGCTTAGTTTGAGCAGTGCAATTTGAAACCAGGAATGGGAGATCATTTAAGGAAGGAAATGGGAATGACTTGTTTCCATGGTGGTGCACTAGTTAGAATCAGTAGTGAGATTCAAATTTTTTTACTACCAGTTCTGTGGGCATGGCTTGGTAGGCGTGGCAGGGGAAGGATACTGTAAAATCTTCAGTCAGAGGTGTATTTACCGGTTCTCCAAACTATTCAGATTTTCCACTACCAGTTCTCCAGAACTGGTCAGAACCTGCTGAATACATAATGCTAAATACATAATGACATGCATAAGCACACCAACGTGCCTACCATCCCTGTCCTATTGTTTCTTTTATATATTTTTTATTTTTCTTATATGTATCAATGTCTTCATAACTATGTTTTTACTGATACATATTATCTTGTAAGCAATTGAAAATAAATAAATAAATAAATAAATAAATAAATACATACATACATACATACATACATACATACAAACCACCTCTGGTTAGGATGTAGTGTTGCAGGAAAACTCTGTCCACTTCCAGGAGTTTGATCCTGACCTGCTCAAGTTTGATTCAGCCTTCCATCCTTCAGAAGTTGATAAAATGAGGACCCAGATTGTTGGGAGCAATATGCTTATTCTGTAAACCACTTAGAGAGGGCTGTAAAAATGATATGAAGCCTTATATAAGTTTAAGTATTATTGCTATTGTCTTCTAGAATCTCTATCTCACCTTATTTGAAGAAAAAGATAGAGAAACTGCAGCCATTTTGAACCAATTTTTGAGTTATTTTAAGGTTTGAAAGGATATTTGTAATCAGTACAGTCAGCAAATGATATTTCATTTCATCTTATCTTGCTCATGGATTTCCTCCTTCCATTTATACTCTGGTTCTTCTTCAGATCATATTAATCTTTGTATTATGTGCAGCCATAGTTCTGCAATTTTACAAGAAATAAAATACTCTTTAAAAAAAAATCCTCTGTACATGAGGCATCTTTGGTTGCCATTCATTTCTGAATATTGTGGATGATGAGTTGTAGATAAAAATAGTCATTAGTGTAATTGCCTTGAACTGAGATTTGCCCATCATTTTTTAGTAATTAGAAAAGACTTCTGGCCCTTTAATTGAGAGTTTGCATAGGGTCTATACTGAGTCACCAAGTCTCTGTAACAACCTTGCTGTAGCCTCTCTATTGGCATCTGCTGACATGCCACCCACCTTGAACTCCAAATGTGGATCCAAAGATTGCTGAGCTATGAACACAGTATTTGTGTAACTCTGCCAGTATTGTAACCGCCCATATAACCTCAGGAGAGTCAAAGCAAAACCATGCTGAAAAGTACAAAAATAGATTGAACATCACCACTGAAGAAGATGTTCAGGCTAGGCTTTTGATTCCAGATCTTTAGGCATATGTTTCCTAAAGGACAAGAAAGTCTTCCTGCCTTGGCTTCAAGTTCGAAGGTTTTAGTCATACTTTTGGCACATGGTAACAAAAATATGAATACTTTGACAATTTTACCTAAGAAATCAAATTCTGCCTATCATGCTTCTCTAAATTAGAAGGTGAAGATGCAGCATTATGGCACCATGACTTTACAGCAAGAGAGTAGTACAAACATCTTGGCACAATTTTGACTCTGGAATATTTCTCCTCTATCTTTCAATCAACCATGTCACCTCCCTCAGACTAGTTTATCCCCAATATAGGGGATTCTAACTACCATCTCTTGGTCAGAAGTTCATTGGCCCATAATGCCTAGAAATCTTGGGAGCTATTCTCCTGCACATCTGGAGAATGTTGAGGTCGGCTGGTCTAAAATGATATTACAGCTCAGATTTGGTCTATTTTCCCCACCCCTCACTTCATAGTAGGTCAGGCAGAAAAAAATGATTTTCTCAAGGCCACCCAGTAAGTTTCATAGTAGAAAGGGATCATATAATCCCAAAATGTACCCCATCTGCTCTGTAATAATTAACGCTGGATAACTAAAAATACATTACTATGGTACATTGAATAAAATACATGATACTATTTGCTGAGAAAGTTTCCCCCATGCTGCTTTGTTTCATGGATGACAACACATACTGGAACAGTCAATATATGGTTCAATGCTTCAATATATAGTTTGTCCCTCTTCCTTGTGGAGAACTTGTAAAAACATGGGCCCAGGGAAACTCTGTCCTCATAATACAATTCTGTGTTCTCAGACTCAGTGTTACAACCAGTTGTCACTGGGAAGAAAAAAATCCATCTTACTGACAGAATACAGGATAATGTATTTTCACTGTAAGGCAATTTCTCCTTAGTTCTAGGTTGGATCTCTCTTTGATAAGTCTCCATCCTTGTCTTACTCTTTGTCTTGCCCTCAGGAGCCTTGGAGAATAAGTTGTCTCCTTCCTCCTCTTCTTGTGACAACCTCTCACATATTGAACACTCCTATCATGTCATCTTTAGTATTGTCTGAGTTCTTCTTAATACATTTCTGAGATGACATATCCATAAGTTGTAGGAACCAAACCTTATACCAGCTGCTTTACACTAAATGCTTGACCAGATTAGGAGTAAATTTAGCAGATGCATTTGTACCATGTTCTAAGCTTAATTTTTGTTAAACTTTAGTTCATGTTGGTTTTTGCATATATGTTACAAAATCCAACCTATTTCTAGTTCTCTGAATGTGGCTGCTGAACAGGGCCTTACTGAGTAAAATATGTAATGCAGGGCTATAGTATCTGGGCTACAAAACTCTTAAGGTCACTTAATATTGAAATAAAAAGACACAGAATAATTATGTTGCTTCTCTCTAAATTTTGGATTTTGGATTTTTGAGATTTTTACAACCCTAATAGAGTAGTAGTAATGTGTGAATGGGGTAGGGCATGAAAGTCTTAAAAGGAAGTGAATAATCACATTGATGTTTATGATTCTTGATTTTTGATACAGGCCCAGTTGTCTTGTTTGCTGAGGTAAAGTACTGTACAAAATTGTTACCAAAAACTTGTTTTCAGAGCTAAAATATTATAAATGAAATAGGATTCTGAAATTAGATTCAGAAGACCAAATGATTTCCCTTGATCATTAAAAAGCTACCAGTTTATTTAAAGTCCAAGTCTATCATCAGAAGCAAAGTGTCATTATCCTCATCTAACTAGCCAAGAAGTAGATATGAAGGCCAATATTTTGAAGAATCTTCTGAATGAAGCTGGGAGAGAGTTCTATATTTCCAGATACCACTGTATAGAAGCCTCTTTATCAAATTCTGCATGTTGGGATTTTGTAAAAACATTATATTCTTGCAAAAATGACATGAAGTTCATATTCCCTCACATTTTTGCCTCAAATATAACTGCACATATCCATAAATATGACAACCAGGCTGCAAAAACTTTTTATTTATTTTTTCATTCCCCAAGTTACAATACAGCCATTCAGCACTAAAATATCAAGAGGCCATGTTCACCAGCTCAGTACATACATACATTCTGCTTTGTTCTTCAGCTTTTGGAATGCCATTGGTAAAGAAATCAGAGTGAAGCTAACTTCGAAGTTGCCTCACATTTCCCCAGTTGCTATGACAAACAAGATCTCCAGCTAAATTGCAACTATGAAGCATACCAGCAGAGCTATACATTTTGTATCAGAATTTTCTATAGCCATTCCAAAATGATGATCAGTTATTACCATTATATTATTTTTATATAAATAAATCTCAAAACATGAGGAAAAACACATAAGGCACCAATCAGTGTCTCTTAATTGTTTACTTTCTAGTTTTCTCTTCTTTTAGTTTTAAGTATAATGAGAAATTACATCATTGTATTTGGTGACATAATTATAACTTCCATCCTGTGACTATGTTGTACCTTTGACCATGCAGAGTTTTTAGCAGGAATGGCAGAAAAATTAGCAAGTTTACAAAAACACATATTGGATATATTCAACAATTAAACTATATTTTGACCATGCATAGATAGTGCTACTTTATAATTTAATTGCTAGGAAAAACTCAAATGTATGGGTGGAATCTGATATCTTTTTCTGCTAGTTCTAAACTTCTCATTCACATTTTAAACCATTCTCTAAATATATTTTCTTGCTTAAATCTTACGAATTAATAATAGCACTATAAATGACTGAAGTAATACAAAATCAAATTCCAACCTTTTCTAAAATAAATGAAGCTGAATATTAGCTGAGTCTCCAGAGATAAAAGAAAGGACTTTTTCACACAGCATAATGGAATTAATTATTATAAGTTACAGTGATAGCTTTAAATAAGGTAAGTAAATGCATGTAGGGTCACACTATTAATACTTACCAATTATGACAATTCAATAGTATCTCTGGGGCCCAATCAAATATGCCTCTCGATGTTAACTGATGGAGAATGCAGGTAATAGAGGCCTACTTCATATCCTGGTGAAGGAACTTCATGTAGACAATAGTGTCACTCAAGCAGGAAAAGCCCAATGGGAACATCAGGCCAGCCATAAAACAAACTTACATAGGAAAAGGAATCAAATAAAAGATATTAAATAATCCCTATAAACAAAAGCCTAAGTAATTAAGAAAACTAGACAAATAAGAAAAGGAAACCCTTACAAACACAGGACATACCAAATAAACAAAACAAACAGACAAAAGACACAAAAAATATAAATTACAAAAGAGACAGACAGGTGATCGCCACAAAGCAAATATGGGAAAAAAAACATTATAAAGCTAAAAGAGAACCGATAATACAATCTAACCACGGAGTTTGCCTTCCACACCCCGCAGAGTTTGCTTTCCGGCGGGAATAAAGACAAACTCAAACAGGATTTGAAACATTAAGCACATATACAAACATTCACACAAAATCAACTTACAAAGAGAGAAAAGGGTATAAAAAACCAGGGACTTACCATAAGAAACTAGCTAGCCCAGGAACGCAGACTTCTTGCTGTCCCATGCCTTCCTGAAAAATAAAAAGATCCAGCTTTCAAGCAGTTGTTTGCGCTGGAGCTCTCCCAGCGGGAAAATTGAATCCTCGAAGGAGAGGCATTTTGACACCTTTCAACAGTGTCTTGGAGACCAGAATGTTTTGTATTATGTACAGTGGTAGATTTGTCTTCTGTACAGATGCAGATAGATAAACTCAACAAAATATCCATAACAAAGTATTTTTATTGGTTCATCAGGTATCCTCATAACTCACATTTGTGATGAAGTTCTTCTTTGATGACCAATCCTTTGCATATCTGTCTTGCAGGTAAAAAGATGATTTATCTTCTATCCTTTTTTCCTCATGTTGTAGCGATAGAATTAAAACAGTTACCACAAGTCCATGAGTTCAGCCAAGAGTAAGGAAAAACTCCCCCAACCCCTCGAGGGTCAATTTAGTGACTAATCAGGATAACAGATGTGATAATGTAACATGGACTAAATTTCCTTAACTACATACCTTAACTACATTTACCATGATGCATTCCCTTAAGGGGACAGCTCACAATTGCTATCTAACTATCCAATTCCCATACACTGGCTGGACAGCACACAGAATGACTGCTATAAGGAATATCCATTGGTTGTGGGTATGTGTCAAAAATTAAAGGAATCTGGAACTGTATAATTGAAGCCTCACTTCTTTTTTATGTGTCCTGTATATGTGATGCATATAAAAAAAAGAATGCTTTTCATAACAATATTATGGTGACCATCTTGATTTTTTAAAATCTATATTCTCATAAACATATTTGCTGCTTTGCTTCTTTGATCTAGCCCTGTTCTTCCACTATTCTCCCATAGGTGCAGAACCATATCTTCCCATTTACAATCTGACCAATTTTCAGCAGTAAATCAATTGTATCATTTATGATCCAAGCATGGGATATGAGTCTATATTTTTGTATTTACATGATCTATGAGGCCCAATGTACTTTGATCTAAATGTCAATTTGATTTGGAAAATAGGTCCAATCCAAACATTTCAATTGAATTGGTTCTGTTCTGTTTGGATTTGATTAGGAGAAAACGTATCTACCCAAACACAATATTGCCTGAATTGATTTTGAGGTATCCTGGCTTCACCAATTCAAATCTTCCAATCATCTCACAGAATTAAATCCAGTTCCTGACTAAGTTGCATCTGAATCAGCTATTTATGTAACTCTAATGTTTGTTTGTTTATTTCTATACGCTTTTCTAAATGTGTATCTATGTTCCCTGTTTCACACATATACATTGGTTTGTCAATGGTGAAATGTTTAAAAGAAACACAGTATTTAGTTATGATTCTATTGGAAAGAAGATACTGAGAGTTTATGTCATACTATGATCTTAACCAATTGATTTATAATTTATTGTTTATAAAACAACAATTAAAATAAACAGAAACAAAATCTTAACAAATATATATCTTTGTATATATATCAAATATATTAGCGCATATCAGATAACCTGAAACTCATCAATCCAAACACTGATTGCTTACACAAAGACCTTCTACAAGCTCTGAGTTTTCCTGAAAAATTTCATTTCAATTATGTCCAATTACATTGCCTTTAGCTAAGATTGAGGGGGAAAGGGATATCTTTCAATCTATGAGAAAATTTGAAGAAGATTCAGCTATTGTGAGTATACTGCTGATCTCCCTAAAGGGCCTGTCACATAGGCCGACGGATGCAAAACGTATGTAAAAAGGACACAGCAGACGAGAAAATGTTCCATCCGTTGTTATCCGCTCTCAAAAGTGCCCCAAATTTGCATAAGCAGAATGGACAACAACGGAAAGGAACGGACAGGGGGAGGATGTAGCCAGGATGTTAAGCGGATGCTCCACGGAAGCCTAGCGGATGGAAGTGGATGGAAGCGGATGGCACATCCGCAGGGCTTCTGGGGGAGCACAGCGAAGCGGACGCGCAGCAGAAGGAGCGGATGCGGAGTGGATGTTGAGCGGATACAGTGGATGCAGAACGGAAGCCTAGCGGAAGCCTAGCGGAAGCCTAGCGGATGAAAAGCGTTCACTGCGCATGCAGGGAGGATGCATTGTGTCAGCCCCACGGACATAAAGGGAAGCAGCTCACAAGCAGGTCACCATTCAGAGGAAAGACCTGCTGCCAGACACAGCTCCAGCCAGCCAGCCAGCCAACAACCATGGGGAAGAAGAGAAAGCCTCTGCCATCTGCTACCAGCCCTGGCAAGAAGGACAGGGCCACCATCCCACCCCCTGGCCTTGACTCTGCTTCTGCTGGGGCTTCTGCTGGTCGGGCTGACTCTTCTGGTGCTGGAGCTTCTGCTGGTGCTTCTCCTGGTGCTGGGGCTTCTGCTGATACTTACTCTGCTGGCGCTGTTCCTGGTGCTGGGGCTTCTGCTGGTGCTTACTCTGCTTGCACTGGTCCTGGTCCTGCTGGTGCTCCTGGTGCTCCTGGTGCTCCTGGTCCTGCTGGTGCTGCTGATGCTCCTGGTCCTGCTGGTCCTGCTGGTCCTGGGGGTCCTGCTGGTGCTCCTGGTCCTGCTGGTGCTGCTGGTGCTTACTCTGCTGCTGATGATCCTGGCCTGCTGGTCCTGCTGGTGATGCTGGTCCTGCTTTTGCTGCTACTGTTGTTGCTGGTGGTGGTGGTGGTGGTGTGGTGGAGCAGCCCCTACAACCTCGAAGCCCCTCTGATGAGGGCCCAGATGGTCCTGCCAGAGGGAGGAAGAGGCATACGCATGAACAAGAACAGGAGGGGAGGCAATACTCCATCAAAGAGGAATATGAGGATGAGGTGCTGGAATGGCTGAGGGAGAACGAGTATATTTGGCGGAAGGGACACAGGCTCTATCGAGACACCAAAAAGAAGCAGGCTGCTTGGAGAGAGAAGGCAGAGAGCCTGGGCTACACTTCGTGTTCCTCGGCTGGTGGAAGCATATGCACACCTGGTACGGAAAGCTGCACCTCAAGAAATCTGGCCAGGCCACAGTCAAGCTGATGGACCGAAAGACCTACATGATGGCCAAGTGCAGCTTCTTGGAGGGTGAGATCCACCACCAAGGAGCAGCCCCTCTGACACCCTCTCTCTCAGGCAGCCCGCAGAGAGCCAGTCCTCTTCTGGCCAAGAGTCAGCTCCTGTGTCCAGGCAGGTATCTGTGGAGCATGCCACGACGGAGACCCCCCCGACAGCTGCACTCCCCATCACGGAGTGCGTGGAGGACTTCCTGACGCAGTGGGAGCAAGGAGAGGGCACCAGAGACCAACCCATATCCACTGACGCAGTGGGAGCAAGGAGAGGCCACCAGAGACCAACCCATATCCACCCCCAGCTCCACCTCCACAAAAAGCAGGCAGAGAGGCAGACCGGAGGGACAGAGCCACACTGTCCTGCTGGAGAGCAGGGACAACATCAGAAGCAGCGTAGATCTCCTCTCTCAGCTGGTACACTCCGACATACCATCCTCAAACTGCAAGCCCTTCCTCACCTACGACAACCAGACCCTCATGGACATGTCCGAATCACAGTACCAGGTGATCAAGGACAGGATCATCGGTTTTCTTCACAACCCTCCAGACCCAGCTGAACCTGCTCCCACCCAGTCCAGGTCTGCTCCTCCACCCCAGGTGATATCACTGCCCTTCCAAGGCTTTCTACAGGCTTTCTTTCTCCCCTACCAAGGCTATGGCTACCAGGAGCTCCAGCAGCACAGGCAGCCCTTCCCAGTCCAGGCACAGGTACATCGTACGCCACCGGTGCCACCGATGCCACCAATGCCACCAATGCCACTGATGCCACCCACGCCACAGATGCCACCCACGCCACAGATGCCACCCACGCCTCACCTCGCTCAGCTGCAGACCAGACATCCCCACTACACTCCTCCTTCCTCCACCCCACAGACAAGCCCGGCCTCAGAACATCTGTCATCAGTTTTGGGGCTGACACCCCATGTCCTGGAGGAAGGGGCTCTCAACATCACAGGACTGAGCCAGCTCTCTGAGAGCTTCCTCCACACACCATCCCCTGTTGTCCTCTCGGGGCCAGGCACCCCAATGGAGCCTCAGACCAGCACTCCAGCAGCAGCCACCTCCACAGCACCTGGACCCTTCACCCCTGAGACAATGGGCACGCCTCAGAGTGACTGAGAAGAGTGCCAGAGACTGGGTGGCTACCTGTTGACTTTATCTTTGCTTGGGACACTTGGGTCATTTTGCTTTTACAGCTTTTTATTAATAAAGATTATCTTTGCTTCACACACTTGCTTCATTTATTTTATTAAATAAAGTCTTGGTGGAAACTTTTAGAAATGGTTTAAGACTTTGCATGCTTGTGGGATGGGTAAGGATAGCTGTGGGATGGGCAGGGATACCTTTGGGATGGGTAATAGCTGTGGGATGGGTAATAGCTGTGGGATAGATAAACCTCCAGTGCAAGCATAGTGGGACTGTATGGTCCACCCTCCCAGGTGCCACACCTTTGGCCCTTTATTATCAATAACAATTTAATCATTGATCCACACATTTCAACATAAACACAACTCTTTATTAAATGCCCTGTTCATTGTAGGGCCACTCAACATACATGGCACAATCTCATCAGTGTGATGAGACAGGCTGAAGGAAGCATCCATTAAGTATCTATCATCCTGTCTTGTCACTCCACTGCTCCAACTGGGGAGTTGCACCAGTGTTTCAGGAGGTTACGTTGCTTCTTCCCTTCACATGAAGCTCTGTTGGGGCCTTGCACATCCACAGTGTCTATCAGGTTTCGCCCTTGCCTCCATTCACCAGGATCCATGTCCCCATTTCCTTGTTGGAGGTCCACGAGCCTGTTCTTCAACACTGGGTAGCGGGTGCGCATGAGACTGTGCAGGATGCAGCAAGCTTCCACATTGTTCCTCAAGGTCTCTGGGCAATGCTGCATGTTGGTGAGAAGTACCTGGAACCTGTTGGCCAGGATACCAAAGGTGTTCTCCACCACCCGCCTTGCCCTGGACAGCCTATAGTTGAAGATCCTCTCTTCACGGGTGAGGCATCTGGAACTGTAGGGCTTCATGAAGTAGGCTCTGTGGGAGAAGGCATCATCCCCCATGATGAAGTAGGGCACATCTTGTGTGTCGTTGGGCAGGGGGTCTGGATCTGGGAAACCCATGATGAGGTTGCGTTCCAGCCTACCCTTGAGGTCACTGGCGTTGTATATCTGGACATCTGAAGCTGACCCGTTGCCTGAAGCATCGATGTACATGAACTTGTAGTCAGCATCGACCATGGTGAAGAGGATGATGCTGAAGAAGCCCTTGTAGTTGTGATAAGTGGACCCTGACTTGGCTGGAGCTTTGCAGGCCACGTGCTTGCCATCTATGGCTCCAACGGTGTGGGGGAAGTTCCACTTCTGATACCACTGCTCTGCAACTTTCTTCCAGCCTTCTTCAGTGGAGGGGCACTGGAGGAGCTTCTCCAGGTATTCTTCGATGATGGCCTGCACCACTTCTCTGACCACAATGCTGATGGTGTTGTGTGGCACCTTCCAGCCGTACTGCAGGCTCCTGTATGTGGTCCCAGAGGCCAGATGGTGCAGAGTCAGTGCCACCTTGAGCCCAGGGTCCAGGCTGGGCTGGAAGTTGGTGCTCTGCTTGGTCAACCTGGATCTCAGCCGCTCCACAACTTCGTCAAACATGGCTGGCGGCATCCTCATGAAGTTCTGGAATGCACGAGGGTCTTCGTTCCTCAGCTCCACCATCAGCTTGTTATACAGTCCGTACTCTGGTCTTCTGGCGATCCATCTTCGGACCCAGACACTTCTTGGTCAACTCCTTTTCTTTGCGTAGAACAGGTGAAAGAGCCTATAGATGGCTTCGTACTGTTGTAGAATGATGGTGGCTGCCAAAAGGAGTGTGTGACGATCCATGGTGGAGATGACTGGATGCTGTGGAAGAGCAAGAGCCCGATGAAGCCTGCAGAGGTCTGCACAGCAGTGCTGCTGGACTGAAAGTGAGATCCAGGTGAGTTCCTCCCCCTTTTTATAGGAAATATAGGTTTTCCACTCAGTGTCCTTTTGCATCCTCTAGGCATCCTGCATACATCCTAAATATCCGAGATATGTCCCCTCTGCAAATGTTTTTTCCATTTTAATGCTTTGTATGCGAGCTGCATCCGCTTTCATCCTTTCTCCGTCCATGCTACTAACGCTGCATGTCCGTTCCGCGTCCGTTTTGCTTCCTCCCTGTGTCCGCTTTCCGCTGGAGTGGATGTGAGTTGCGCGGATATGCAGCGGATGCCTAGTGGATATAGCAGATGCATAACGGATGACGATGGATGTAGAACAGATGTTCCCTGTATGCATTGCGGATGCAGAACGGACACGTTGGATACATTTTCCACTCAAAAAGTTTTGTGCAGCTCAAAACTTTTTGAGCGGATGAAATTTCAATAGATGGATGCTGGACGGATAGAGAGGATGAAAAACAGACGCAGTGAGTACAGAACGGAAGCATCGCGTTCACCAACGGATGGCAAGTATTTCTCTCTGTTTTACATCCTCTTTCCATCCGTTGGTGCTGTGTGACATGGGCTTAAGGAAAAAAAGTAACTTTTTAGTAATGCAGTCACAGCCATTGACATAATCTAAAGTTGCACTTTATTAAACATTGTAGCAGAGCTATGTTAATCTACAATTGCCAAATATTGGAAATTAGCCTGATAAGGTACTATTAGACAAATTCAGAGTTTGATATTTATTTATTTGAATTTGCCAATCAGAGAACAAAAGTACTAGCAATTAATTAAAATGAAAAATATGAAGTGAAAATAAAATGTGTAACAAAACATATATTAAAATTGATGAAAATATCAATTTAGCCTATGAAAGAGGTGGATTAAATCAGGGGTCACTAACCTTTTGGATCTCAGGGACCACCAAACTCATAATTTTAAATCCTGCGTACCAAAGACCCTGGGAAAATCCCCCAAAAAGTCTGCAAGAAAATTCCCTACCCCATTTTCCTATCAATTGATCATTCTTTATTTGGGATTGCAGGATATCATCTTCAGCTCCATTCTCAGAGGGAGAGAGAGAGAGAGACTTTTGGCTTCATACAAGGAAAGCAGGAGAAGCAGCAGAAGTCTTTCTTTTTCTCCCCCAAATTCTGCCAGAAATGAGTCTTTGTGAGACTTGTTGCACTGGTGCAGCCTCCTGGAGCAGGATGCTTTGCAGGGTCCCAAAGACTCATTTCTGGCAGAGTTTGGGGGAAAGAAAGAAAGACTGTTTTCCTTGTGTGCAGCCAAAAGCAGAAAAAAGAAGTGGAAAGAAGCAGCCCGGTGGTCAGGTAAGGCAAGTTATCCCCTCCACCCTTTCCCCCTCCCCTCTCTATCTCATGTTATTCACAATGCAAGCGACACAAGTCTTGTGTTCCCATGCAGCCTGAATTAATCGCTTTGGGGAGTACATTGGGGTGATATTTCTCTGTGGCCCACTGATTGGCAATCACTGGACTAAATGACCTCCCAGGTCCCTTCCAACTCTGTTATTCTGTTAGTAAACCGTACAGAGTCTCCTGGGTGTGTGTGTGTGGAAAGTCTACACTTTTCATAAAGAAGATGAATGAGTGTAGGACATGTGCATTTCCTCCAAAATGCATTCCACAGCCGAGTTCCTATAAGTTTAACATTTTCCCACTCCTGGTATTTTCAAGCTGTGCAGTCCTTCATGTGTTATTCCTAAAAAGTGCCTGGAACTTACTGGAGTGAAAATATCTACTTGTCTGCAACTCCCTATTAAGGTGAGATGCTCAAAGCTGCAGAGAAACCTTTGCATGTTCTAGAATCACTTTCTGAAAACAAATGTAGACAAACAAGTGTGGCAGAAACCTAACCTGTGTGGGACACAGACATATATTCTGATTGAATGTCAAATTAAATGCTCTACTTCATAGAATAGAATGGAATGGAATGGAATGGAATGGAATGGAATGGAATGGAATGGAAT
>BLBF01000094.1:6612325-6642245 GCA_015471245.1 Laticauda colubrina | reverse complement strand
GAATAGAATAGAATAGAATAGAATAGAATAGAATAGAATAGAATAGAATAGCTTTATTGGCCAAGTGTGATTGGACACACAAGGAATTTGTCTTGGTTTAAATACTCTCAGTATAAAGGCCCGGTCCCACTGCACTTACGGATGCAAAGAGGATGTAAAACGCTAAAAAAAAAGCTTGCCATCCATTGGAAAACGCTATGCATCCGTTGTGTACTCACTGCATACGTGTTTCATACGCTCTATCCATCGAGCATCTGTCCACTGCAATTTCATCCATGCAAGATGTTTTGAGTTGCACAAAACTTTGTGAACGGATGAACTTTCTGCCATGTATGATATACATCCGTGACATATTCGGGCAACAAACGTTCTATGTCCATTATTATCCGTTAAACGTCCATTGTATCCTCTCTGCATCCTCTGGCCATCTCCTCAACTCACATCCGCTGCAGCTGAAAATGGAAAGAGGGAGGAAACAAAAGGTAGACGGAACGTCTACGCAGCGTTAGTAGCACAGAAATAGAAAGGATGTAAGCGTATGCATCTCGTATATAAAGTATTCAAAACGGACAAAATGTTTGTATCTGGGATGTATCTCGGATATTTAGGATGTCTGCAGTATGTCTAGAGTATGTAGAAGGCCCCATAGCGGACAACCAATATTTTCTATAAAAAGGGGGAGAAAATCATCTGGATTGCTGGGATGGTGAACCATATAGTCCCACTATGCTTGCACTGGAGGTTTATCTATCCCACAACTATCCTTCTCTATTCCACAAGCATGGAAAGGCTTAACCATTTTTTCAAAGTTTTCACCAACACTTTATTAAGTAAACAAAATGAACCAAGTAAACTAAGTGTCTTAAGCAAAGATAACTTATTAACTTTCTTAGGTAAACTTTATGACTTTATTAAATAAGCAAAATGAACCAAGTAAACTGCATTAAGTATCTTAAGCAAAGATAACCTTCATTAACTTTCTTAGGAAACTTTATGACTTTATTAAATAAGCAAAATGAACCAAGTAAACTGTATTAAGTGTCTTAAGCAAAGATAAATTTTCTTAGGTAAACTTTATGACTGTATTAAATAAGCAAAATGAACCAAGTAAAGTGTCTTAAGCAAAGATAAACTTAACAAGTAAACAACTCAGTCTCTGACATTATTCTCAGTCACTCTGAGTCATGTCCATGGTCTCAGCTGTTAAGCGGGCAGGGACTGTGGAGGTGGCTGTGGCTTGAGTGCTGGTTTGAGGCACTATTGGGGTGCTTGGCCCTGAGGGTACAACAGGTGGTGGTGTGTTCAGGAAACTGTCTGAGAGCTGACTCAGTCCGTGAGGTTGAGAGGTCCTTCATCAAGGACTTGAGATGTCAGGCCCAATACTGATGACAGATTGTCCGTTGACGGGCTTTGCTGTGGGGTGGAGGAAGGGTTGGGAGGAGTGTAGTGGGGCTGTCTGGTCTGCAGCTGGGTGAGGACTGACGTCTGTGGCGTCCGATGAACCTGGGCCTGGACTGGGAAGGTCTGTTTTGCTGTGGGAAGTCCTGGTAGTCGGTAGCCTTGGTAGGTGAGAGACTGTTGAAAGCCTGATATACAGATATATAGAATATAGAAAGCCTGATATACAGACAGATATACATCCGTGCGGCATCTACTTTGCTTCCTATAGGCGTTCGTGATGCATCTGCATCATCCACTATGTATCTGCCCCTTCCACTATGCATCCGCTTCGCAATTCTCCCCCGGAACCCCTTCGGAGGTGTCATCCGCTTCCATCCACTGTCATCCACTAGGCTTCCTATGAACATCCGTTTAACATCCCCACTACATACTACCCACATCCATTCTTTTCCATTCTTTTCCATTCTGTTTATGCAAATTTTCACTACTTTTTGGAGTGGAGCCACCCCCGAAATTTTGCTTGTCTGCTGTGTCCTTTATGCATATGTTTTGCATCCATCGGCCAGTGGGACCTAGCGTTAAAGTGGTCATAAATCACTTTTTTCCACTCCCCTTGTAACTTTGAACGGTTACTAAATGAAGTTTTGTAAGCCGAGGACTTCCTGTATCACATTTGTGCAATGCAGATTCTGTAAATGATCTATCTGCATTCATCATTCTATATCATCTGCATTACATAATTATCTAAATGATGTAATTGGTAGCTCTATATTAACATCACTATCATACAAATATGCACACTAAGTCATAGATGTCATGTACACAGTAAAACACTGTGGAAAAGTAGTTCTTTGTATACAGTGCTTGTAGGTTTCACTTTGCTTCTGTTTCCTGTCATTTTTTTTAAAGAATCCTTAACAGAAAGAGAGAGAATGATTACCTGATATTTATATCTGGCTTTTATAGTGGTGAATGCTGGCAACACAAATGATACTGAACTCTTATTAGGCAGGCCTAAAGAAACTTGGCATATTCAGCCTGTAGAAAAGAGATCGGTGGGAGACTTGGTATTCAGCTATCAAAAACATGGCCAGGGCAGAAATAACAGACAGATATAACTTCTAGCTGTTTAGATTTGGTTTAAATATAAAGAAAGCCTTATTATAATAGCAAGAATTGTACAACAGTGGAACCAGCTACCTATTGAAGTGCAAATTCTCTATGTCTTTTAAAAAGACTGCACAGTCGCTTCTCAAGAATAGTTTAATTGGTTTTCCTGCACATTAGAGAAGAATGGATGGACTAATAAGGACGTGTGGTCCTTCTGAAGAACTGGTAGTGGAAATTTTGAGTAGTTTGGAGAATTGTCAAATACCACCTCTGAGTGGCCCTGCCCCCATCTATTCTCTGCCTCCCATTGAGGCCCAGCTGATCAGCTGGGTCTTCTTTTGTTGCCTTGCACAGGAGAACAGAGCTAGAAAGCAGGTTAGTGGAATGGGGAGGGAATGGGATTTTACAGTAACCTTCCCCCAGGAGTGGGGAGGGAATGGGGATTTTGCAGTATCCTTCCCCTGCCATATCCACCAAGCCAGGCCTACCAAGCCACACCATTCCCACCAAGCCATGTCCACAGAAAATGGCAGGAAGTTGCTGTGATTGCTCTCCCTATGCAATACAGTTGTGTGAAATTGGATTTACAACTGCTTTGCTTAGCAACAGAAATTTCAGTCCCAATCACCATAATCAAAACAGACAAACAGACAGGATGGAATCTGGAAAGCAAAGGTCTTATAATTCTATCTGTCCCCCTCTTTCTTTCTCCCCCTCTGACTCTCCCTCCCTTTCCACACTTTCTCCCCCTTTCTGCTTCTTTCTCTCTCCTGTCTCTCTCTCTCCCCTTTCATTCTCTCTCCCTCTCTGTTTCTCTCCCCTTTCATTCTCTCTCCCTCTCTGTCTCTCTCCCTCCCTCTCTCTGTCACTCTCTCTCACACACAGGCACGCGCACACACAAACCTTCTATTCATAACTGTAGTGTTCAGTGAAGTTGAAGCAGCAGTGATATCTGTGGTAAGCAACTAAAAATCAGCCAAAATATTTAAAAATACAGTGGCTACTGAGAACAAGAAACCAGTTTTCAACCACAGTTATGTGGGTCCAACTGAAACAGAGATTTTCCTTTTCTCAAGGATGAGTTAAGAGCAACAATCCCAGGTGACTTGGCAGCTAGGATATATCAGTTAATCCAGTAGTCAAAATTGAAAAGCAAGCCAAGAGCAAGTCAGGAGTCAGACCAATTAAGGAAGAACTAAGGATGCAGCAACATAGAATGTATACAATATGGTTTAATTGATTTTTCTGAATGTACTGTACATGCATATATTTATCATCATTACCACCCTAAGTTGTCAAGATGGGTGGATATATACTTTAAATAAATAAACAAACAAACAAACAAACAAATAAATAGATAGATAGATAAATAAATAAATAGATAGATAAATAAATAGATAAATAAATAAATAAATAAATACAAATAAAAAATAAGTTGCTGTGTAAGCAGTAGCTGGGATGAGAAATTGTTATACTTTCTTGTCTGATGGACATTTTAGCATAGAAATGCCAAAAATTCTTAAGCTTTCTAAGCTATTTCTTCATTTACAGCAGGGCTGTCAAACTCACGGCTAGTGGGCCAGATGCATCATGCACTGGCCATGCCTCCACCCTTTTTAGTAAAAGGGAAAAAGTTTCAATATATCACATGACACCGCTGTGACATTGTGAGTTTGGCACCCCGATTTAAAGTATACATGAGTAAAAACATGATTGGCATTAAATAGCAAGGCACTAATCAAATGTTCCTCCTTTATTAAACAGCTTTATGTCCATCTTTTGAATTCTGGGAAGTAACTATGTTTTGTTCCTGCTTAATTCATCACAGAATCAAAATGTGTGGTTTATTCCAATTCTTCCATTTGGGGAGAAGGATATCCATGTAATCAACCAGCCTTGATCAAACAATGGTAAATTTGCAGATGAAGTGCTTAACTTGGAGGTGGAGAAAAGAATAATACAGATACATACTTTTAGCTGCAGATAGTCCTCACTTTATGACCCTACACTGGAACTAGCAATTCCATTGCTAAGTGAAGTGTCATTAAAGAAAATATCTGAGTATCCCAATAGCAACAGCAGTTCTTTCAATCTTTGTTGCAGTTGTTAAGCAAACTACCCATGATCATTGAGAAATCACATCACCACATCACCATGGGCATGTAAACTCCTGCCATCTTCCCTATTAGCTTTGCATGTTGGAAGCTGACTGGGAAAGTGACAAATGGTGACCACATGGCAATCAAATGCCATCATAAATGTGGAACAGTTGTCAAGTGCCTGAATTGTGATTATACATGATTGCAAGGATAGTGTTGGGTGCATGGGTGCACAGACTAGTTGTAAGTCACTTTCGTCAATGTTGCCATAAGGTCAAGCCGTTGTTAAACAAGGACAATCTGTATTCATCAGCCAATTACCTACTCAAGGTCTCTCTTTGTCTTGCTGCCTCATAAAAGAAAACAGATTTCATTAACTAGACAGTACCACAAGCAAAGTTAATGCAGTTATTCGGGCAAAATAGAATATCTGTACAATGATCAAAGCTGACCTATATTATAGATCCCTAATAAGAAAACTCTAACAAAGACCTTTACTATGCACTTCCGGTGTTTCTCCGAAGCACGCATGAACAATTCGTCGATTGACCACAAGATGGCACTCTTAGTAAAGACTTCAACGTCCACCTTTGGTGGTGCTGAAAAGAAAAAAATTGTGGTCCTTGAAAAAGGAGCATGACTCCCGTTTTTCCAACGTGTCACCCCGTTCGGATGGCACTGAAATTCTTTCCCTGTCCCAGGCGAACTCTTTCTTTGTAGAGAAAAGCTGCGGCGGCGGCGGCGGCGGCCGCTAGCTCGCTCGCTCCAGGAAAGCAAAGTACCAACTCAGCAGAACCCGAGTTGGGGTTGCCTTGAATGCTTTTCCAGCCCAGAGCGCCGTCGCCACAGGCTCCTGCCTTGACCACTTCAGCCAGAAGCCCCCGCCCCCACCGCCGCCCAGGATCCTCGAGCCCTAAACAATGGGTGGATTGTGCAAGATCAACCCAGCACTGGCTTTCTTGCTGAGAGCTCCCTAGACTCTTGGCTCCGGATGTGCCAAATATAAACCGCGCAGTAAAGCAAACGAGAAAGTCCAGAAACCGAGTTGGGAGGGGAAACAGGAGAAGATCGGCCGAGCAGGGTGAATTCCATACATCTAACCTAGGCAGGGAATTGTTGATGTGATTTTTGAAAGCATTCGTGGCTCGCCCCTACCCCACCCCAAAGAGTTTTATAAGAAAAAGTAGGACAGTGTTCTGAACCTTGTACACCAAATTCTTTCCTTCCGGGGCGCCTTTAGGGCCAAATTTTCCTTTAAATGACTTCGACCATTTAAGCCGAGATAGGTACCAATCGGAAGGTACGGATCTGCGTCCAACTCTCTCGCCTAAATTAAGGGGTCTCCAGGCTCGAAGCACGTGCCACGGTAATTCTGTCTCCGCTGCTCGACTTCCCACTGAAATCTCTGTTAAAAGAAGCGGGTCGAGGGTTCAGCCTGAATCCAACCTTGTCCCATCAGGTAGCTTCGCGCCTGCCGAGCAAAAAAGCCTTTTCTGAAAGCAAGGTACGTTTGAACCCCTGAACTCTGGCCTCCCCAGTGCAGCTGCATCTAAGTGACTGAGATTAGTCGCAGCTGGCCATTGGAAGAGCAAGAAAAATGCTCTGGGTCCCTTAGAAAAAAGGGCTGGATCGAAGCTGCAGAGACCAGAAGTTCAAGCGCACCTACCAGAAATGTGTGAAAAACACCTTGTTCCAATGTGGCGCCCCTCAGATGGGTTGGAAGGAGAAATAGCCAGGTGCCCATTTAGCAAGCGCCCTCCCATCTGTACAGCACCATGTTGGGGAAAGTTGAATGTGAAGATCGGTGCAGGCCAAGAGAGCGATCCTTCGCATTTGTGTTTTGGATTTCAGTGGCCTGGCTGGCTTCTGTCCCATCTTCCTTTCTTGTGTTGGTCAATGCAAATTCCCTTCACCAAAATTTATGCCTTTCGCGGTTTCTCGCGTCTCTCGCTTGCCCCATTCCTACCATTAAAAACCTTCCGCCCCGACTAAAGGGGTACGAAGTGGGTATTTCATTAAATTTCGCTCTAGAAAAGTGGACTGACCGTCGATTGGCGGGTGGGTGCCTACTCTTTTGGTGAAATGATTTGCCATTTATTTAGATCAAGTGAGATTCCTGTAATTAAACGATTAGGGATTTGCTTAATGTGATTTTATAAGGGCTGCGCCTCTTTTCAAAGCAAACAAGGCGCTCGAGTCTTTTGCACATGAAGCAGACTCACAAGAGCGCAGTTAACCGGGTCTTCGCAGAGCAAACAGTCCTAAATCTGGAGAATAAACAGTTCGCCAAAGAATCTGTCGCTCCAGGCCACTGAAAACAGTGCCGGATTTGTTTGCCTGACTTTGAGGTTTGTTTGTTTTTTAAACACATTAATTTCTACCACCTTCATTTTCCTCTCCTTCCTCAGCCCTCTTCCAAGAGATTCGTTGGTCACTATACAAGGTATCTGAAGTGATTTCAGAATTGCTATCTAAACCTGGTATCGTTCCCACCACGGATGATGGAGAACAGGAGAGGTCATGATGGGTCCATGGAGAAGGGATAGTCCTAAAGATGTGGCTGAATGTCCCTCCAGTTTTAGCCAAGAAAGTCAGTGGTGAATGTTGAGAATTGTATTCAGTGGGGAGAAGTCACAATCCCAGCCCCAGTTCTTTGGTGCACCAGTTACAGCTCCAAAACAAGGATTTTGGTTGGGCAATCATAGGAAGTAGGACGTTTCAGATAAGGTGGGTTTTTGTTTTTTGTACTTCTTTAGAGGTTGTTCCTTCAACTGCAAAGAGCCCCTGGTAATTGTGCACTACAGAAGCAGGCCACTTTGCTTTGGGGGGCAGGAATCCAACAATTGAAGGCCAACACATTTGGGAGTATAAGATTGGAGAATAAGATTCAGAGTATAAGATTCACTGCTTGGCTGTGAAGTTGTAGGAACTGTAATCCAATGTACATGGAGAATGGTGAAAGAGGATAACTGCAGCCACAACTTTAAGAGAATAGCAAGGGAGCAGTTGAGGAGAAGATTGGGAGGAAAAAGTTTAAGATTGACATCCAGTTATTGATGGTTCTCAACTGCTTATAAGAAGATACCTTGTAGATGAGGGTTTCTGCCTTGTTTGCAGCAAAGCAGCTAATCTGGGAAAGTATTCTGTTGCTGAATCCTGTGGAGTAAATATTTATTGCCATGCTGGGTGAAGATTGGCAAGGAAGAGAAGGAAAAGGAGATAGAGAATCTCCCTGAGTATAGAAGCATATGTTCTTCACCTACACACCTGAAAAAAATGACTGTTACATGGAGGAGATGAAAGTTTTCCCAGTCAATGTAATTCTCTATTAGAGGCCCTCATGGCCACCCCAAGTTGAAGTAGGAAGGTAGTCTCAGTAAGCCAAGGCTGATGATTCCAGAGGTGGGTTTGTCTTTAGACCAGTTTTACTGATGTCTTTCCCTGGTGACATTTTCTGAAAGAAATTAGTGCCATTGTATTTTTACAAGCTGATTTGATAAAAGTTTCATGAGATCTACAATGAAATAGAAAGCATTTAATGCCAACTAGATCTTTACTCATATTGACTCCAAAATTAGACACAAATACATTACACTACAGCACTGAGAATATGATTAGTGAAATGAAACTTTGATTCATTTAATAGAAATGTCCATGGTTTATTTAATACTTTTGGAATAAATTATTGAAATTGTCCCAAAGACTCGATGGAATCCCTTGTTATAATATTGCCTTACAGCTTTGCTGTCAACCTCACGATTAGACCCATTTTGTGGACAGGAAAACTGACTAGTAGAGTCAGAGGATTGTCCAATATAGGAAAGAAAGGAAAGATTGTCCAATGTAGAAAATAAAATCTTATTTCGGATGTGATTCCTTTCTATCTTCAGCCCGCCTATCCTTTTTTATGCATATTTGTGTCTTTATTTATTTATTTTTTTTATCTCTTTGTCTCTTCACCTCTTTTAAGACCCACTAAGTTCACATTTGCCAAGAACACCCAAGGGAAGGGTAAAAGCTTCTACGCATTGCTGAGGACTGACGCGCGCCTGGTCCATCCTCTTTACTTGAACCTGGGGCAGCACGCTGATATGGAAAGATAGGGGCCAAGCGTTCACACGTGGGGAGCGGGAGAGAAAAGCTTTATTCCCCAAGGCGCTATTTTCCTCCTTGTCTGTAAATTGCAGAAACTTGACGGTTCCATGCTTTTAAACGCCATTTCTGCCCCTCCCGGCCAATGGGCTACAAGGCTCAGAACCCCGAGATAATGGTGACGTCCGAATGCCCTCCTCCTTTTTTTAAGGGAGCGTGAATGGAACTTTCAAAGGAAGCCAGCCAGCGGAGCGCTTTGTTGTGCTAAACTAGTTGGGCGAGTTAGGGTGTCGCTGCTCCTGATTGCTCTGGCCAATGGAACCCGATCCACCCCGCTGTGCGTAAGAGCGCAATTAAGGATTTAACCAAGCCTCTACGCTCCCTGCGAGCAGTCTGCCAGAGCTATAACCAGCTCCAGAGTGCTCCCAGCCGTCGCCACCGCCGCCTCCCTCTCTCCCTCCCTCCCTCCCTCGCTCCCCCTGCCATGGCTGCCTAGAAGACACAGCCGCACGCACGCCGCTTGCCTGCTTGCCTCCCAGCCAGCTATGACAGGGGTCTTTGACAGAAGAGTGCCCACCATCCGATCCAGCGATTTCCAGTCCCCCTTTCCTAGCAGCGCAACTGCCGCCACCATGCACCATCCGCCCCAAGAGTCGCCCACTTTACCCGAGTCTTCGGCAACGGACCCCGACTTCTACAGCTCGCCGGGAAGCGCCCCGCATGGCTACGCTTCGCCTTCCTCTGCATCCTATGGCAAAGCGCTCCATCCTTATCAGTACCCTTACCAGGGCATGAGTGGAACCGCCGCCAACTACCCCGCCAAAGCTTACACCGACTACAGCTATGCCAGTCCCTACCACCAATACGGCGGGGCTTACACTAGGGCGCCGAGTACGGCCAGCCAGCCAGGTGAGAGGCGCCGCCGCCGGCAGCGGATGGGGTGAGCGGGAGAGCAGTACTTGGACAGGCCGAGGGGCGCACTGCAGGTAGGGGATACGCCGCTCCTCTCAGGCCGCCTGGGGACGGCGTGGAGCTGGAGCTCGGTAAAGAACCGTCTCCCCCAGTCATGCCCAATGCCCACTCCCGCTGAAAGATCCAGGTTTCGGAAGGTGAACTAAGACTGGGGGGAGGAAGAAGAGAAATAAGATTTTTTTTTGGTCGCCCCCAAAGTCAGGGTTGAAAGACAGCGAATTTGGAAAATGGAAAGTGTGGAAATCAAAAGGTCCCCCCTCCTCCGAGGGCTACGCGTTAAAATAACAACAAAAAGAGTCCGGCTGTAAAAAGTTGGGCTATTCAGTGGACTATTTCAACCTCCTCCTCCACATTTTGTATACCCTTTTTTTAATACCACAAAGGGGTTTGAAAACCTGAGCCCTCCTATATTTTTTTTCATGAAGACGTGCTGAGCTGGAGAGAGGAGCAAACGGGGAGACTCTTATTTGATCTTTTCCCCTTCTTCTTCCCCTTCCGGTGGGAGGAGGGGGAAGAGACCGAAGGTCTCCTAAATAGCGCTAATATGAACGCCCAAATTCGGATGCTGGTTTGCTCCCACACACGGAGAAGCGCGGTTGGAACGACTTCCTTGCGGTTCCTCGGGAAGCAGACTCCAGGAAAATGAAGCGCTTCTCTGGAGGCAGCTCGGAATTCTTCCTCTCCGCCATCACCCGCCCCACCCCACCCCATCCCGGCCCTATTCTGTGAATCAAAGGCGCGGAAACTTTTGCGGCTGCCTGCAAGTCTCCGCACCACTTTCTTTGTACTTACCCAGAATATCTATACATAGCTATGAGTCTCTCTCTCTCTCTCTCTCTCTCTCTCTCTCTCTCTCTCTCTCTCTGTGTGTGTGTGTGTGTGTTTGTGTGTGTTACATAGAGGGGGAGAAACATGCACGTACATTTCTCCCTTCTCTGCCCACCACTCTGATATTTCTATGTATTTCTTCGGCTGGCCGACGCTCTCCCCAAACTAGAAGGAAACTGCCAGTGGCGCACTGAGTCTTCGTAAAAGGAACCAGACGCAACCTCGCCTCTCCTCTCCTTCTACCCCACCCCCGGCCGATCGGCGGCGAGATTATTCTGTATAATCGACTCTCTGTCTGGGCCGGATTTGGCTACTTTCGGCTCAGATGGAGGGAAACGCTCTCTTCCTTTCTTTTCCTTTTTTTTCTCCTTGTGGTGGGGGGCTTTGAACTCTGCATATCTCAGAAAGTCTCTGATCAGGGTTGAATGCGTGAAGCAGCCAGTCAAGCGGGGAGAGGGAGAAAAAGAGCGAGGTGCGGAGAAAGCAGGATCAGGGCTGAGAATACTGCAAAGTTTTGTGCAATCAAAGGAGTGCTTTAAGAGGACATTTTAAAAATCTACGTTTTCTCCCAGGCGGGCACGCGCACCTCTGCCACTCAGTTCCTGCCGCCTTCTTTCACTAAAACGCTTAGCCAGATAAATAACATCCCGGGGAGAAAATATCTTTCGGCATTGGAGATGACGCCTGTCCTCCAACTAATTTAAAATTGGCAAGGGGTTTGGGCCTGCCAGTCAGTTTCCGCACCTTCTTAATCTTCCAGGGTCTCTGCAGACCAAACGCGTTGCGTTTGTTTACAAATTTGAGCCAAGTCCGGGCCAGCAGGATAATTGCGGGCCCATCTGCCAGATTCGGGGCAAGGGCAGGGGAAGTGGGCGTGGTGCCTAGTTTTCATAATCATCTCTTCCTCTTCTTCCTGAATCTGTTTTTCTTCTCCCCTTCCCTATACCTCTGTAGAAAAAGAGGTGGCTGAACCCGAGGTGCGGATGGTGAACGGAAAACCAAAGAAAGTGCGAAAGCCAAGGACTATTTACTCGAGTTTTCAACTGGCGGCTTTACAACGCAGGTTCCAGAAAACCCAGTATTTGGCTCTTCCCGAGAGAGCCGAGCTGGCCGCCTCTTTAGGCCTGACGCAGACTCAGGTAAGGATCGGCGGCCGGGACTGGAGGCTCCCAATCTTCTCTCGCGGTGGGCGAAGCCCCTCCAGGAATTCCAACTGGGCTGATCTCTAAGGGACCATTTCACGCGCGATGGCACTGAGCAATCCGGACTTTCTCCTCGAGGAGCTTGTGGGATGCTTCTGCAGGCCGGAAGGCACGGGGCGAGGGCAGGGAAGGGAGTGCATGTGTTGCGGGCGTGGGTTGAATGTTTATTCGTTTAATCTTCCGCCCGAGCATTTCTCCCAGCGAAATTTCTGGTGCATCCAATTTCCCCGCCAAATAGGCGTCTGGTTCCACCGTCAGCTGCACCAGCCAGGTCCCTTTGGAGTGGGGAAGAAGATCTTAAGGCAAATTCAGACAGCTGCGCCTCAGTGAGTGGAAATTAACCGAGCTTAACTTCGGCGCAGTTCCAACTCGGTTCCCAGGCGCTTTGTTTACAGCCCGGGTTTCCCGGCATTCGAGCGGTGAGCTTTTTTTCTACAGCCCCGAACTTCTCGGCCTTCTCGGGATCAAAAGGGAGGATGGGGAAAGGGGGGGAGGATCTTCCACTGATCAGCTCGGGAGGGGGGAGTCGGCTTGTCAGAGAGATACGGAGCGCCGTGGTGGGGATTGTTGTGGAGGCTTGGATCCCACAGAAAGGGTTTTACGTGCACCGGGTTTTAGTTCCGGTTTGTTAGGAGTTCAATCGGCGTCATCTTTTCGTTTATTTGTTTTGTTCCCTTTCCTGTTTTCCTCTCCTCACCCTCCACGTTTTCAAAGCTACTTGGGACAACTGCTCTACGGTTTAAATATCTGCCCCATGTCCAAAGACTGGGTGAAAGCACTGACACTCGATATTGTATCCCATTTTTAATATTATAAATGCCATTCCTTTAAGGATTATTATTATTTGCATTTCGAATTTTCTGTGCATGTATTTGGAACAAAAAATGTATTTCCCCCCTTCCTGTCTCCGATGCTCTGGCCCCGTCTGGAGACTGTTTTGCCCGGTTCGAGCAATACGGGGAGATTTAAGTCTTAGAACCGACGGAAGGCCAAAAGGGTTTCTGCCTAAGCCGTGCTAGGATCCTTAAAAGCTGCCACTTTGAGATCGCTCAGGACACTCTTCATGTTCTCACAGTATCTTTGTTGGTTTAGGTGCAAATCCGTGTGGGATTGTTACCCGTCTAGCGACCTCCCCCCATCCCTCGTATCTAACCATTTCCACTTTCTCTGAAGTAAACGCGTTGCTCAGGGGCCGGACGTGGAAGCTGAGGTTGTAAACCGACCGATTCAAGAGGGCATCTGAGCTGCGTTCTGCCGGTTAAGTCTAGGCTGAGAAATGATTTCCAGAGGGAGGGTCCGGTCAGCCTTTTCCTTTGTGTTTGTCCATTGGGATCCTTCTCTGACTTTTGTCCTCTCTTTTTCCTCCTCAAGGTGAAAATCTGGTTCCAGAACAAAAGGTCCAAGATCAAGAAGATTATGAAAAATGGAGAGATGCCTCCGGAACACAGTCCCAGCGCCAGTGACCCGATGGCTTGTAACTCTCCGCAGTCCCCTGCCGTGTGGGAGTCGCAGGGCACGGCCAGATCTCTCAGTCACCATGCCCATGCTCATGGGGCAACTACCAACCCCTCGCCTGCATCCACTTACCTGGAAAACTCCTCTTCCTGGTATTCCAGCGCAAACGCTCTGAATGGCCACCTGCAGTCCCACAGTTCCCTCCAGCATTCCTTAGTGTTGGCTTCCGGGACAATCTATTAGAACCAGCGATTCTTTTTAAAAAACAAAACAAAACCCACCATTCCTTCCTCTCTTGTTTTGGACTCCATTGCTTTTGTTCATGAAGGGAAATAATAATAATTAATAAAAAGGGGGATTTCTCTTTAAGGAAACTAACAGGATGAAATGTGTAAAGCTTGTGCGTGTAATTTATTGCATTTTAAAGGAAACTCCCCCCCCCCTCGTCCCCCATTGCTTTTGTTACATTTTCTCTTATTTTTGAAGACGGGTTTTGAATTTGCGTTTTGTTCTCAGCAGCCTGGACACTTTCAAAGGTGCCTTGAAATCTTATGACCTCAACTTTTTTCAAGAGACTTTTTTTCAATGTCATTTTAACCATGTACATACTTGTAGATAGAGGAATTAAACTGTATATTCTGAATAAATAAAGTTATTTCCACTGTGACAACAAAAATAGAGAGACGGGGAGAGAGAGAGAGAGAGAGAGAGATGAAATGGCAGGTTGCCCCCCCACTAATCGAAATGAAGTCGAAGATACTTAATGACTGTTAGCTCCTTCCAACCAGCCTCCTTTGCTATTCTTCCTTTGTTTGGACTACCGTCCTACGACCGGTTATTTAGAAGCAGCCCTTACATCTTCTAAGCTTAATTTCAGGACAGTTTTCTATCTCCTCTAGGTTCCTCATGGGTTGAGTCCCGATTGTCCCCGCCGTAGGGCGGTTCTGACAAACTCCCGCAATCTTTACCGAAGTCTTCAAATCTGCCAGTAAATCTTGTAGGTTTGGAGATGGGAAACTAAAGCAATGACGGTAGCCTGTTCCGCTGAATGAGAGAGCAAGAAAAACGACCTGGAAAAGGGGAGAATCCGGGTCTGAGTAAGAACAAAACAAATGTTATCCTGGATTTCTGCTTTCTTGTGTTCTGTTGAATTTTCGAGGGAAAGCCAGAAATAACAGCTGGTCAGTGCAAGGTGGTATGTTTCCTTCCAGAGGAGCTCAGAAACTGGGCAGTAGCAGGTCGAGAAGATGGCACGGAGCCTCTGCGCCTCAGGGCTGGAAACAAAGGCGATCTGCGAACAGGACGCACGGATTTGGACGCACGCGCCTTTGTCGCGCCTCTCCCTTTGCATCCTCTTCTCCGCGCCACCAGTTCCGAAACTGAATCGTAATCGGAACCTGGGCAAAGTGGCTGTGGAAGGAGCTGGTTTGTTTCGGGACAACCAGCGGGTTTTGTTTTGTTTTTGTGCATCAACACACACACACTTTCCTCTTCTTTATGTAGACAATAAGGCGGACAATAAGACATTCCTTCGAAATCTTCTGCACCCATGTGACAAAGAGTATGCTTTTAGTAGTAGCTTGGGTTTGGGAGTTGTTTTCATCTTGGAAAGAAGGTTGAAACCTAAAGAAAACTCATTAAAAATTACATCCTGTCATCTGAGTTCAGCAAAATATATTTCAGAACTTGGACACAAAACCTCAGAAATGGCTCCTTTTGTGGCTGGAGCAAATTTATCTGCCTTTAGACTACCTACCTATCTTCCTTCCTCCATTCCTGCCTCCCTCCCTCCTTTCTTCTTTCAATTTTGGCTCCTCTCAGTATTACTGGCATTCAGGTCGTTTGTAATATAGGGCAATAAAATGTTGGGCAATAAAGCTTTTCTTTCCCTAGTTTATATAAAATTAAAATGATACTGCTTTCCTGATACGCCTTGCCTGGGAATGTGATGCAAACCCAAACATAGAATACCCTGCTATTTTAATCTGATCCCTTTCTACAAAATGTTGTTCACGTGGCTATCCCTGCAGTCACCTTAGGAGCATTCTGCTCCTGGCATTAGTACAGCTCACCTCACCTATTCTTTGCCCTTTAAGACGGCATTGCACCATTAACTCTGCAGCGAGCAATGCTGAGAGACAGAAATTAAATGTTAGGAATCCTGGGAATTGTGCTCTCCTGACATATAAAAAGGGATTCAACCTACATTTTGCATCATTCGATTGGTTAAGGATTCGGGCTTGTGCATACTCATAAAACAGCTCAATTTTGACTATACCAATAATTTGACCTTGCTCACTTGCCATGAAGGCGACCTTTCGAAGAGCGTACCTCTTCCTTGAGATAGAAAACCATACTAGATTCTCTTCCAGCTGCCTTCGCTCAATAGCTCTTTTTCGTTGATTATAAAGTCTTAGGTGGCAGGGATCTGTATAAGCATGAGCATAGAGGTGTACTCTTGATAGCTACCAGGGGCTCCACCCCGAAACCACCCCCCTGTTCATTTGAGCCAGTATGACTGAGACTTCCTCCCTAATTTTTTGTCCGGCGTTGCTTTAATGTCCGAGAACAAGGAGCAGTTTCTGCAGAGGGATGCCTTGTTCTTTACCGTCAGTAGGTCCCCGTTTCACCATCTTTTCCCCGAGGATTTTATTTTCTCCTCGTCCCCTCTCGTCTCCTTGGGAAAAGGCGCTAACCCTTAGTATTTTTCTTCTTTCTTTCGGGTAGGTAGCGAGGATCTATCTGCCAAGCTTTCTTCCAAATACTAGCTTGGGCGCATGGACAACTATGGTTAGAGAAAAGCGCACCTCCAGCGAGCTGCGATTTTGGAAGGGGACGGGCAGAGGGCTAGGAATGACTGCACAAAAGCTCCTTCCTAACAAAGATACATATATAATCAACGGCGCTTTTAAACTCTATACTTAACAGGCCGTTTCCCTTCCCCCACCCCCCTTTTCTCCTCTTCCAAGAGACGCTGGGACAGCCGCAGGGGGCGGGCGGGCGGAGAACCGGGAGAAGAGCATTCCTGTGGGTGCCGAATGGCTCCAGGGCAGCGCCACAAGGGCTGCCGAAAGAAGCCCAAACCGGAGAGAGCGAGAGCCCGCAACCTCCGGCGGCCTTCATCTCCACCCAGGAAATCCCCCCTCCCTATCTCCCCCCCCCTCCCGGACACCCACAGGAGCATCCACCCAGCGGCTCATCGCGCGTTCCCGGGACGAGGCACGCAAGGTCACGCGCTCTCCCGACGCTGCACGACTCGTCTGCAGCCAAGAAAGTTCTCGGTTGGATCCGCTCCTCTCGCCGCCCGGTGATGCCGGGGCTATAGCTCTGTGCTTTTTTGGCCGGTGCAGGGATAAAACGGGCTGCTCTTTCTCCGCCCTCTGCTCGCCCTTAGAGGGGGAACGCTCTCTGGCTTCCTTGGCGTAGCTGACTCGAACGGCTCGGAGTTTCTAGGCCTCGCCGTTTGCCTTCTATCCCTCGCGCCAAGGAGCTCCCTGCAGCTTTCCTTTTCCGCTGAAATCCCACTTCGAATGCCTTTCAATTATGGGAAAGATGGGGAAGCGTTTCACCCCACCCTATACGCACTAGGAAAACACAGGATTTTACCACGACGGTGGCTTTTTTAGGCAGATACGTTCCCCTACCTGCTTAGAAAAGCTACCGTAAGGAGGTTTCCACCAGATTGAGGCCTTCTGCAAAGTTAGGTTGAATCAGCAACCTACTGATAGGAATGCTGAACGAAAAAGCCCATTGTTCCCAACCACCGCGACCAAATAGGCTGCGAGTTCGAGGTTCCATCCAGTTGGAGGCCTCCCGTTTTGGATTTATTTATTTAAAACAACCATAAAAGAATCTTAATCCCTTCCCCCATTTTTCTTCCTGGGCGGGTAAAGCGAGAGGAGGCAGGGCAACTTTCGAAAAGTGGCTAAGGTTTTATCAGTTTGGAAAAGGCCTGGCGAGCCGGTAGCAAAGATGCAAACCTTCCTCCAGGAAAATAACCCAGTTTTAATTCGGTTATGTACTTCATGGGTCAGCCCCGAGGACAAAGGCTACGGTGTGCGCACGCTGAGAAGCTGATTCGCGCGGTAGCAGACGCAGGAGTGATCTTCCTTCTCATCTTCCTCCTCCTCTCCCCTGCTCCTCCTCACAGACTGGCCGAGTTTAATATTAATATAACCCTCTGCCAGAATTATCCTCCTGAAATCTGATCCTCGCCCCTGACCGATATTTTTTAGCAAATAAACGCCAGTCGCGACGACTTTCAATCAAAGCAAAACACACCTTCACTTTCTCTAGGCCTGAGGGAGATCCGTTTGGCAGAAGTCAATTTTCGTGCTCTCCAAGACGCTCCGCGGCGTCCTTTTAGTTGGTGGGGGTGGGGCTCTCCATTGCGTTAAACCTGACCCAAAGGCAATAGGAGGTGGGAAGTAGCAGAAGCGGCAGTGGAAGGATCCGAAGTCACCACCAGGTTCCGTCTCCCCTTCCAACGTGCTTTGCCAGCATTCCACTCAGGGCCACCGCGTCCTTTCTGAGCGCCCTCTTCCCCCGCCACGCAGTTCAGGGATCCCGCCTGTTCACCAGCTTTGCTGTCAGAAACCTTGGAAGGTCTGCTTGGCATGCTTCCTGAAATCTCTTCCTTTTTTTTTTTTTTTTTTTTTTGGTAAGCTAGAAGGGCAGTTCCAAGGCGTGCGAGAATCCTTCAGGGAAAAAGGAAGCTCAAGAACCTCAATAGGAGCCGAATTTTGGAGCCCATCAGCATCAAAAAGATCAGAGGAGTTTGGATAAATGCCACCCCCAGTACTTTCTGGTTCAATGGCAGCCGCCAAAGTCCCATAAGAAGTTGGGAAGGGAGGGGGGGAGAACGGTTGTGCTGGTTGCGACAAAACAGCGAATTATTTGATCCCAATGCCGATTCCAAGAACACCAGGCCTTGGCTCGGCACGTACACCATGAGGCGATTCATACCTGCACCTAATTTAGGCAGGAATAAAGCTGACACGGTTACCTACAAGTTGTAAGTTCTCTAGTTCTCATTCTCTTTGGCTCCCCGTAAGAGTGACCCTCGACGTTTTAGATGCTACTCCTAAGGACCTGGTCCAGTAACGTCGCCTTCCTAGCAACCTGCTTAGGAAAAAGAAAGCCAGTGTTCTTTCATTCGTGTTCTTTCTTAAATACCTACATTAAGCCCTTGATTTCACGGGAGCCTTTTGCAAATCTAACCGGCTCAGGTTCCCGGTGCCGATGTGAAAATGTGTAAGCATGTAAAACGTGGTGGTTAGATCAAGTACCTTCTTTTGA
Organism: Laticauda colubrina; assembly: GCA_015471245.1. Taxonomy (NCBI): domain Eukaryota; kingdom Metazoa; phylum Chordata; class Lepidosauria; order Squamata; family Elapidae; genus Laticauda; species Laticauda colubrina. Next base: position 6,623,788 of record BLBF01000094.1, on the reverse strand, counting down.
TGGTTCGAAATAGTCTTTGCATTCCTCGTTTACTCAGTGCCCCAGACAATAGAAGAGAACTCTAATCTCCAGCAAGCTGCTTTGTTTAATTAATTGCAATTAAGACCTGGCCCGGATAATTACCCATTGGGCTCCTGAGGATTCGTCCAATGAGATAATTTGCAAGAGGAAAACGGGTCTTTGGAACGTAGAGATTGAATCTCAATGACATTTTTTTCTAAGGATAATACACCGCCCAAGCAAACAATATTTACCACTGTTCCAATGCATGTATTTGCCTTAAATAAAGCTGAATCCCTAGATTATCACGACCTAATTCTAAACTGTACTAGAGGGTCAGGCTGCGATCAGCTTTGGTATGGAAATAAAGCCCCTTCTTGAAATTACAGTGTACCTAGGCAGCCCACCGTAATCAAATTTGCCTTTAGAAAGTTTTCCGCTGGCGCCAAGAAGCGCGAGGAAGGAGTCCTTTCGCTCCCCTTCCTTCCTTGAGCGTTTCCTGAGATATCTACCTGTCCGCTTGGGAGGCTGCGTGCTGAATGGACCCTGAGCTAACCCAAAGGGGTTTTTATGCGGTGGGGCTGACAGAGTAAGGGCTTTGTTTTGGGGTAAAAGACAAGGGTCCTATCGGGGGAATGAATCGGGGGGAGGAGAGGCACCTAGAGCAGGATCGTGCTGGCCAGGCTTGCTGCTCTGAACGTTGGGATCCAGGAAAGCGGCACTTGGAATCCATAGTCTTGAGTTCAGGTTTAGCTCAGCGGAAGCAAGGTGCTTTCGATTCAGGCCCGGCGAGGAAGAGGATCCCAAACCTGCAGAAACGTTCTCCAGCGGAAGATTCCAGGCTCTCGACGCGGGCTCGCCTCCGAAAAGCCACTGCTGCCTGCCTGGTGATTCCACAACAAAGCTCCAATCGCCCGCCCGCCCGCCCAGCCTCGGACCCCTGATTTGCTCGGTTTTTAACTCTCGCTCTTCTTCTTCTGCTCTGTATCAGCCCATATTCCCCCCTTCCCGCAGCCCTCCACGTTTTGATTTAATCGCTCCCGTTAGCATTTCACTTTTGTATTTTCCCCCTCTTCCTCTATCATTACACATTGAGTGCCCCGTGAAATTACAATTGTACATTTTCTGCTCAGCAACCCATTGGTAGCGGAGGGGGGGGGGGAGAGAGGAGAGGGGGAAGAGGTCTAAATAATGGCCGAATTAGCCCTACTGGACAGTTTCAGATGTAACACTCTGTAATAATTATATTGCAGGCTGGATTAGGATGCTATTATCATAATCTGGACGTTTACAATTATCCGTAATTTGCAAAGATGCGCCAGGTCTTGATTACAGCGGTTTTTTTTTTTTATCAAGCTAACCATCACTAAACAGTGACAGTAATAACAGCTAATTTTGCTGGCAATATAAGAGGTGCTGGGGTGTGCAAACAATTTCACACCTGGATCTGCTCAGTCAACCAAGAATCTAGAGAAAGAGCTTCTGCCCTGAAACACAGGGAAAAATATATATATATCCTCCACTGCTTCTTTTCACTCTAGATTTGCTTAGACTCTCGTCTCTGCCTAACAGGTTTGCACGGGGGTAAGTTGTTTGTCTCGATTGGGTGAGGTTTCTTGGGATTTTAAAACCTTCTTTCCGCTTCCGCATGATTCCTTCAGCTTTTTCCCATTATACAGAAATTATGGCTATTGGTCTTTTTTTTTTTTAAAGAAAGAAAAGAAAAAGAGTAGTTATTTAGCAGCCTCATGGCTGCTCCTTTCTCCGAAGTAGACCTTACCGAGTCCAGTGAGAACAAGGAGCGTTTGTCTGTGGTTTGTTTGCCCGCCTGACTTCTTCCCTGATTGGGACTTTAGGAGATTAAGCTGGGTGTCTCTGGAAGGCAGCCTTCTGCCGGCCGCTCCACTGACTCGCCCATGCGAACTCCACGATTCACGTGCTGTTCAGAACCAGTGGCCGTGTTCCCATGACCCACTGAAGCCCGAACCAGCCAAACCCATTTGAGACCAGGGCCGTGAGAATCCAACCTGCGTGGTGAGTTGATGGTTCAGCGAGTCGTGCGAATGCAGGCGATTGGGTTAATTGAGCAAACCCCGGTTCATTCTTGCCAGCACAGTCAATATGGGTTGGTGGGGGAAGGGAAGACGAGTATTGGGGAGAGGGAATAAGGCGCCTCAAAAAGGACAAGGGGAGGCCACTATGATTTCAGTAGCAAGGGAGAGTCGTCTGCTCAAGAGCTGCTACTTCTCTTAACAGTTCTATTAAGTCTTACATTGCTGGTTCGCATTGCCAGCTCCAATCCTGTGTAGCCCCACTGTAAAAGAATCCTCCGAGAGCCGGTGTGGGTGTGTGTGTGGGGGGGGGGGGGGTATGTGCGCGTCGGTGCAGGCGCGCTAGTGTGTATGGAGCATGTTTACAGCTTTCTCATAGCTTCAAAGCTCTGCGAATGTATTTAAGGTAAATCCTACCGAGTCGTGCTTTTATTTTTTGTTTTTTTTAGGCATCCTTAATATCTGGCTGTAAATGACACTAGAATTTTTCTCTCAGCCAAATCTGCTTAGAGACGGGGTGCTGAAAGAAGGGCGAGCTGTCATTCCAGAGCCTCTTTTTTACTTCTTAAATTTTCAATTATCTCCTGCTTTCCCATCCACCCCGCCCTGCCCCATCCACTCAGGTGCTTTGAAGATGCTGAAATCTCGGTTCCTCTTCTTAAGCTGCATATCCTTTCTACCCCTCGTTAGAGACTTCTGAGTGGGGAGTCACTGCCACTTATTCCAGCAGCCTTTTGCCTGTATTATCCCCCTGTCCCGGAAACCTTTTCTCCGCTGTTAGGTGAAAGTTAAAGGCCTCTTCTTATAGAGGAGGTCACCAGGCCAGGTGGCAGAGAATCGGGTTGCTAAAACAAGTTCAACAGATTGCAGAAGTCTTTTTTTTTATATATATATTATTATTTTGTGGTCGGAAAGTTCAGTGCATCTGGCTTAGACAAAATCAGTAGGCCTGGATCGCCTTCTCTTCCCAGCTCCCGCACCCCCCACCCCCCTCCACCCCGATTTCAGAGGAAATTTATGAAATGCTTTTCAGGAAACAATTGGTACGCAAGAACTACCCGATTCTCCAGGGCAATTTTGCCTTCGGTTTTAATGGAAGACCCATCCACACCCCCTCCCGAAACACTGAACCTTCTTTGGGACGTTTCTGGATCCAGAATTCTGGATTTAAGAAAGAGGCCTTTCGATCCCGGATTCAACCGAGAGCAGTTTCACTGGATGAGGAGGAGGATTGAGTGGGATATAAAGAAGCTGTGGATGGGCAGCAGGAAAAATTATGCTCTAGAGAAGTCTTATATGTTCTGGTCGCCTGGCAGGGTTGCTCTACTCTGCCATTCCTTTAATGGGCCCCGTGCTGCCCCTCTGCCCCTCCTGGACTGGCAGTCTGGGAATCTGCTTAATGGGTAGAATCTGAACCCCACCTAATTTTTGCTATCAAAGGCCCAGTGCAGAGAACTTCCTGTATTCGCTCTTGCTGACCTGAAAAAAGAGCCCTTTTATAAAAGAAGCAAATTCTATTGTTTCTCCCTCTCCCCTCCTCCCCCCACGCACACATAAATATTTCTAAAGACGTTTAGCCAGATGGGGAGCAAAAGGAGGGGAAAGATGCACATATTTTGCTTTTATTTCCACCCCAGTAGTGGTGATGGGGGGGGGGGGGAATGAGAGGTTATAACCGGCTCCACTGATTTAAATGAACTAACCTGATATATTACTTAGAACAGCTTTCTATTTTGGAAGAAATAGACTGCTTTTGGCAGTGGAGTGTGGTGCGGTAGGGCTGGAGGGAGTGTGTGTTACTCGCGGCTGGGTGGATCAATCAAAAACCAGTTGAGGTGAAATAAACCAACAATCTTGCATGAAACCGGTGAAAAGCAGAGGTGCAAAGCATTGTAAGCCTTACAAGCAGGGAGTGATTTTCTAATTTCATTAGCATGAGATTTGTGTCTTGCATCATCTTGATCCCATGGTTGTATTTGTCTAGCACTGAGGCCTATCCATGGCAGAGGCAGCAACTCTGCAAAACCTCTCTTCCCTGGGCTGGTGGCTTTGCGGTCCCCATTTTCTCTGTGGCTCATTTGGTTTTCAACATTATTCTTCATCAGGAAAACTTTGGGGACGGGATAGCTGGCTTATCCACAGACGTGGATACCCTTGATTTAAATGCTCAATAGCATTTATCCCCTAATACAAATCAGAACCAGTCAGTGAACCCCACAACCAGCTGTACCTCAGAATTCTCTTCCATTCTTTCTAGCATTATAATTTTGGTTAATTTTCAATTTTAGGTCCTATGCCTCTGCAATTTGTGTATGAATAACAGAATAATTTCCCTCTTTTGTTTCGCCTTTCCTGTTCCTGAATCTAAATAAAGATGGCTTTTTAGTATTAAAAGTGGAAGAAAATTACAGGTAATTATCTTTGACGGTAAAAACGCTGTAATCAGCGGGCTACATGAAAAATTACTCTAATTATGGCTGCATTTAAGAGAATGGGGGGAAAAAACCTTCTTATGGATAAAAACCTTAAATTGTCCCCAATGTCTACTTCAAATTGGATGGCACTGCAGCTGGGGGCTTTGTTCACAATTGATCCTGGGGAGAGCTGAACCCAAAGTTTCACAGTAGGCACGGGGAGGGGGAGAAAAAAAGAAAAGAAAAACATTTCCCCCCCTCCAAATGTAACAATGCGAATGGTAGAAAATGACAAGACTTGATCGGTTTTAAGCCATTCTGAAGACTGACTGAGCATGGAAGTTACTCAACAAAAAACCGGCGCTGGTATATTGGTAAGTAGTCTTGGCTTTTGTGTCTAATTATAGTGACTGTCCTTTTGCACAACTGTATGTAGCTGTCATTATATTCAAGCACTCCGAGAATCTCCATTGACTTCTGATAAATGGCTCAGTGGTTTCAAGGTTCATAATTTGAAGGATGCCCAGGGCTCTAGCCATTAATTCTCTCAGTATGGGGCATCCTGCTTGTGTGACGAAAGGGGCTTTTCATGATGGATGGTTTCTCGCTTTGGCACCACCTCGCAAGGATATCATTCGCGGCAGCCCTTGCCTGGAGAAGTCGGGAGCGCTCTGCCAGACCCGAAGAATCGGAGGCAGCTTATATCTATCTGTCTTAGGAACGGCCCGCCACGGGGCCATCCCTCTGCTCACCAAGGCAGCCGACCATGGCGTGCGAGTTTGGGGCGGGGGCGGAAGGGTGGGGAACCGGGTAGAACTGCCGAAAGTCCCGAGACGGGTGGCCCCTCGTGTCGACAAAGGCGCGCGACTCCAGGTGATTTACAGGGAGAGAATTCAGTTCAACCCAAGGCTCTCCTGGAGGATAATCTGGGTTGGGAGGGTGGCAACACTTTAAATCAACCCCCGGTGGATTCAGACAGGATTCTTACAGGGAACAATCTTTATCGGTTAGGGTGAGCAGATAGGAAAATCGGGCTGCTCCTAAAAAGGCACGATTTTATGACTGGTTTGTGCGTGGGTACGCTTGCGTGTATCTGCCTCCCCACTGAGCGGCACCTGCTGAGTGGGAATCTTCCCTTAGACTGGACTCTTCTGGTGCTGCTCTGCTCCTGGGGAGCTGTATAAAAAAAGCTTTCCTACTCTGGAGAACTCCACCTAAGCCGAGGATGTGGACTGGAAAGCAGCGGTCTTAGATAGGCTATCCCGGAGGAGTAAAGCTCCAGAAGAAGGAGTCATAAAGAATCCACCTCTCCTTCGGAGACGGGAGAGGGGCGGTGGGAAGGGACGTAATCTTTGGCTCGCCGAATAACCGGGGGGGGGGGGGGAGCCGAAAGAGAAAGAAACTTGTCAACGCACAGAAGTAAAGCAAGACTCTCGCACATTTTGTGGCTTTTTACTCTATATATGAAAGGAGGAGACAAAACATACAAAGATATATATATATACAACTAAAATTCAACAATATGTACAACGCGACTGTCGCCAGCTGAAAATCCATGGGAGGGGATTATGGTCGGAATTTTAGACTTTGGAACAGGTCGAATTTTTGTTACTTTCCCTGATTCTTCCTCCCTCTCTTCCCCAGACGGAATCCATTGGAAAGGATTCCTCCTGGAAGCCCCTTTAGAATAAAGGTGGCGCAAACGCAGAACTTTAGTTGGTTGCAATTGGGGCATGCGCAAAAGAACTTCTGGTCAATTTCCAAGTGCTTTAATTCGCCAAGAGAAGCTTATTGACTATAGGAGGAAGAGAAGGTGGGGGAGGGGGGAAGAGATTGGGAAAGAAAAGATTACCAGTTCGGACCAAGGTTCACCATTGTGCTGGCGTGGGAGTGGGGAGAGAGGGGAAAGGTATAAAATATTCTTAAACCAGATTTTCCCTCTCTCCTCATCCTACCCTCCCCCCACTGCATCTCCACTCCATCTCTGGATGGCATTTCCTTCTTCCTAAAGGAAAAAAAAAAAAAAAAACTTCCCCTATCCATTTTGTTTTGTTAATTTGGGTTTGGTGAATAAAACATAGGTTAGCTTTGTTTGCTTTTTTCATTCCACAGGAACTTTTTTTTTTTTAAGTTGCTGCATGGTGGACTAGTGGGGAAAGGCTGTAATTGTTTTTTTTCCCCGCTCTGACTTGTACTCCCAACAAGGCTTGGTGCCTTTGAATCCCCAACAAAATATCCCAAAGAGAGCATCTGACGTGGGTCGCTACGCAAATGGTTTCTCTCAGCTCAAGATCAATTGCTGAGGTTAAAGGCATAACCGCCCCAGTCCGTCTTCCTTGCCACGCGCTCCCAATTCACCCCAAGACCCACGAGCTGGCCCCGTCCGCCAAGCCCAGCAGTTGTTCTTGGACCGATTACATCATTTGTGGTCTCTGCATAGTGTCTTGATGTGGAGAGGAATACCAGTGAGTATAGCCAGGCATGTAACTGTTGGGAGGCATGTTGACTCCTTTGGCAGAGGCTGAAACGTCCCAGACCGGAGGCAGACCTGGAGAACGCGGTGAGAGGGTAGCTGAGCCGGGCAGAGGGTCAGTCTCATGGGGGTTGCTGCCTTGCTTGAGCAGTTTCTTAAACTTGGAACGCTTATTCTGGAACCAGATTTTCACCTGCAATCAAAGGGCAGAAGTCATCAAAATGCCTATAGAATAGTAGCTTCAGAGCAGCTTAAGAGGAGGGAAGAGGACAAAGGAAAGTCTCTTTGAAATTTCCTTTATTCCCTCCCCTTCTTTATATCTGGAGCAATAGAGCACAACTATCCTCAATCATAAAATTCAAGATCTTCCCACCCCTTCCCTCCCTCCCCGTCCCTCATTCCCATTGCTGTAGTCAGCTGCAACAAAGGAGCCTTAGGTAACTGAGTATTACATTTTATTTTACTGCATTTGTTTTTGAGGGCCTTTTTCTTCTATGGGACCATCGCAGTGCACTCATTCACTCTGCTTGCTTATTTTGTAGGCATCTATTGAAAGCATCTACGCAGGTACATAAGCTATAGACGTGCACAGCTGTGATAGTCATCAGTATACTATGCTGCATAATTAAAAACATGCAACACTCATTTTGAATAAGAGAAGAAGGGAAAGAATGCTCAGGGTTTTTTGTTTGTTTTTGTACTCAACAAAAGTGTCTACAATCTTGATTCATATTTTAGTAGTGGCTTCCCATCTCAAATCCCCATCCTCCAGCACCTGAAACTGCCCTTAGCAGACTCTTTTCACCTGGTCTGGTGCAGCTGGTTCTTCACTTACAGTGGGATGAGTGTGCAGTCCTAGAAACACATACTCAGCGGTTTCACTGGTCAGCTGGATCTATTCCTGAATAAATCTGCTTACGAAGGGGGTGCCACTTGGACTTGAAAGAGCTTTTAAGATCAGGTTCTAAAATGACTCTGGCAGCTGACTGGCTTCAGGGGGCCTAAATTGGCTTAAATCACAAATATGTCAGTATAGTTGGAAGTCCAGCTTGGCTTATATAAGAAAAGTTACAGGAGAAATCAAAAACAGCCCCTGTGCAGCAGGTCCTTTGGTGGTCAGCAGGAAAAAGCTAGAAAAATGATCCGATTTGAAGTTTTAAGTGGAGATCGCTGGGTTGATTTGAGCGCTGTTAAAAAAAAATCTAAGATGGGATAAGGGAGGAACTAAAAAAGTTAGAGAGACTTTAAAAGAAGAATATAATACATGGACAACTGCAAAGTGTTTGTCATTCAAATGGGATAGCTGTTGGAACTCCCAGGAGTAAAACTGACAATATCCCTCTTTTCTCTGATAATATTAATTTTCTAGTATATTTTAACCTGTATGACAGAATACAAGTTCCTGCTTTACCTGGTCGCAAAGTTTATGCTTATTACCTTAAGACATGGAATCTTAATTCTCTGTCTTGAATTCTCTGTTTGACTTACATTCTTAACTGCAAGCCCTGAGCATATCTATGATTGATTCTCCCACCCTCCTGCCCAAAATGTACATGCCACCAAAACTTAAAAAAAAAATTTTTTTGAAACTTTTCTTGCCATCCGGGAATACAATTAATTGCTTTATTTTTCAATAATACTCCATATGTCATTCAGGCTTAAATTTGCAGAGAAACCAAGAACACATCAACCACATTTAACTGTAGCTTAACTTGTTCTAATTTTGTACACGCTTCCTTTTGATCCTTAGCCTCTATCAGCACCTTTTGTACATTTAGCCTGAGGGCACCCACTGGATTCTAGTTACTCATCCAGGATAATTTACTATTGAATATCACTAAAGTAGTTGTGTTTTATTTGGGCCCAGAGGCTCTTCAGCATATCCAATACCTTTCTATTATCTCAAACTAGGATGGAGAAGCTGTTCTACTCTTCCTACATCTAATACTTCATATGTATGTGTGTATATGTATAATTTTATTTCTAAATCACACTCTAATTTTTCCATCTTAGTGAGTATTTTATAGTCAATATTTTGACTATAATAAAGTAGATAAACACCCACAATTCTGAGCTGGTGGATATGCCTTTTTCTAAATCTAAATACATTGTTGCCTTGATCAGAGACAAATGAAAAGTAGAGAGATAGCTGAACTGGACCTATATCTCGATACAGATAACTGATAGCTCATCAAGACACTTTAGATCATTGCTTAGGACATCCACTGCTCTCCAGTTTCTATTCTTAGTCCAATGAAATTATACATGAAAGTGTGTGTGTGTGTGTGTGTGTGTGTATCTCATTTCTATGACCACCACCATATTAGTCCTGACCTTATTTCCTAAAGATTGCCTAGACCTGGTCTTTCCTGGGAATTACCTGTGTCTGAGTAAGTCCTAATGAAGCCGCCAGCTCTGCTCTCTCTGGAAGTGCCAGGTATTGGGTCTGCTGGAAGCGGTGGTTTAATGCCTGCAGCTGCAGACTTGAGTAAATGGTTCGAGGTTTCCGGATCTTTTTCCCTTTCCCATTAAATCGAATCTCCCCATTTTCAATCACTGTGGTTTTTTGTTGATCTGCAATCAAAACGGAAAGTGCATTGGAAAGGAAGAGGGGCAGCTAAAGATACCTCATGCCTAGTTTAGGGTGCTGTTCATGCTAGGAGGGGAGATTAATAGTATCTATTGATAAAATTGCCCCAATATCATTGCTAAAACTGTATAAGCATTAGAGTGAGGGCAAGTAAATAAGGCAAGCAGACCATCAAATGCCCTTTTTAGTGGTGGATTCACTTTTAAAATGACCCTAACTGGCTTTCCTGACATTTCCGCAGGCAAAAACTTATTACTTAATGGATGCTTAATAAAGCACTTAGAGATTTTTCCCTTCAAGTAAATAAATATTGCGACTTGTGGGAATAATCCAGATGTCTTCATTCCAGGACAAATTCAAGAATTGCAACAGGAAGATAATTTTAATGAAACATTCATTTTAAATTAGTTTATAATTACTGTGGTTATCTAAATACCCCTTTAAACCACAGCTTTTATTTTGAATTAGCAGAAATAAACACACATTATCTGAACATTTCCTTTTACATGGTTACCTTCATTTTTATACAAATGCAGTTTAATTTATTTCTCTCTCAGTGAATAAATTCAGAGAAATTGCGAGAACTGTTTGGACAGATAACCACAGTCAAAAATAGGAAGGAAACCTTTCATACTGATGCTACTGCTGATTTAGTCACTTTTATTGGTTTGTTAAAATATTTATTAGAGATTAGCTGAGTAGACGAATGGATAAAAATACATATGTACTTTGAAATTTTACAAGTTTTTACAAGGATCAGGATGCATCCTCCCTCTGCTGCAAGGCACCTAAAGATACTGAAGTCATTTGTGTCTGGCACTCTAATCTTCCTTCCTTCCTTCCTTCCTTCCTTCCTTCCTTCCTTCCTACCTACCTACCTACTCCTTCCTTCCTTCTCCTTCCTTCTTTCTCCTTCCTTCCTTTTCTTTCCTTCCTTCTTTCTTTCTTTCCTTCCTTCCTTCCCTCCTGGAACTTTTGTGGCTTCTGCCTTTGGCTGAGGAGGAATTCCTTTTCATAGAGAGTCTGTCTTTTTTGAGCCCATCGTTGTAGAAGAAGGCAAAGGGCCTACTGCTTTTTCTAAAATAATTCTGAGGGTACAGGCCGCCGCGTGGAAGGGATTCCCATGGGCTAAACACACACTCATTAAAATAAAAAATAAAAATCCAAACAAACAAGTTATAATTCTGAACTGAGGAAGGTCAGTCTGGTCCTAGCCAACGGTTTGTAGGAATACAAGTTGCACTCCACAGTCCATTGGGAGCGTTCAAGTGCACGATGATGTTTCCAGAACCCGCCGAAAAAACAACAACCCCGCATGCTTGAACATTCTGATGAACCTGAATTCTAGTTCCCTTATAGCTCTCGCGTGGGTCTTAAGAATGTCAGGGAGCTGCCGATGCGGGTCGAAGTGGTGCAAGAAAAGAAGTCGGGATAGTGGGAGGGGGAGCCGCAAATGGCAGGCACACTTACTTAGGAATAGAGTAAGTTCCACTGAACTGCTTGAGACTCCCTTCTCGGAGAAACAGGCTTCGGATCGGGCAGAGAAAATGTCGTTTCAAAGAGATATTCAGCGCGAAAGGGGGTGCAGGGAGGCAGGCATCTTCATCCACAATTGGTGGAATTAGAAGCCAGGTTCTGTGCATTACCTGGGTTCTCACTTGCCAGGAAACGTGCATCGGAACGAAGAGCAGGGAAAGACGTGTGAAAAGAAAGAGGCGAGACAAGGTGCAAAAGGGGGAAGCCAGGGGGAAACGCTTTGCAGGCCAGAAGAAAGGAATAGAGGAGCCGGAAAGAGGGAAGAAGAGATAGAGAGAGCAAAAACGAGAAAAGGGAAGGAAGGAAGGAATAGTCGAAGAGGAAGAGAAGGGGGAATGGGAGGAAGGAAGGAAGGAAGGAAGGAAGGAAGGAAGGAAGGAAGGAAGGAAGGAAGGAAGG
>BLBF01000094.1:6562589-6612315 GCA_015471245.1 Laticauda colubrina | reverse complement strand
AGGAAGGAAGGAAGGAAGGAAGGAAGGAAGGAAGGAAGGAAGGAAGGCCACATCGGGCAGATGCCGGAGGCGCGGGGCCTTGGCTGAGATCCGCGTGCGCGTCAGTGTCACCCACCTGCATCGTCCGGCCGCGTCTGGCTGCCCGTGCCGCTCCCGCTCCCGGTCCCGCCGCCGCTCCCGCCGCCGCCGTGGTAAGACTGGAGGTAAGGGCTGTGCTGCGAGTGGCTCACGTAGGGATAGGCGGCCGCGGCTGCGGCGGCAGCAGCAGCGAGCGAGCGGTGACTATAAGAGTTGGCGCCGGCCGGGCCGGCCGTGTAAGGCGCGGCGTGGTGGTGGTGGTGGTGGTGGTGGTGCGGGTGTGGATGTTGGTGGTGAGGATGCGAATGCGAGGCCGGCGCCGCCGAGTGCAGGCAATGGAGCGGATAGTGGGCGCCCGCCATGGCTGCCGCCGGCGAGGTCTGCTGTTGTTGCTGCTGCTGCTGCTGCTGCTGCTGCTGCTGCTGCTGCTGCTGCTGCTGCTGCTGCGCTGAGTGTGAGGAGCCGCCGGGCGCCTGTGCCACTGGAGGCGGCGGCGGCGGCGGCGGCTGGGGAGGCTGCTGAGGCGCCGGCGGCGGCGGCGGCGGCGGCGGCGGCTGCTGCTGCTGCTGCTGCCCGAACTCCATGAAGGCAGATTTGGATGAGTCCTGAGCTTCCAGCCCGTCAGCCATCGTAGTCATGGTCATCATCCAAGTTGGGCAGCCAGCGACGAGCGCCTCTGCCCGGCTCGGCGCCCCCTTGCGCTCCCGCCACCTTCAAGGGAGCCTATTAGCCTGCGCCGGGCGGGAATTAGCACCGGGGCTCGCTCGCTATATTTCCCCCCCTTTCCCTCCTTTTTTCCTTTCTCTCCCCCCCCCCTCTTTTGGCGAGTGTGTGAGTGTGTGTGTATCTTGGGTGGGGGGGTTGAGGTGGGGGAAAGGAGAGAGCGTGCGAGAGCAATAGGGGGAGAGGGGCCTTGTTAACTGAGGGAGGGGCTGAGGGGAGGCGTGTGTGAGACGCTGAGGAGAGAGAGAAAGAAGGAGAGGGAGAGGAAGGGAAGCTGGGAAGGAGGGAGCAGGAAGAGAGGGACGCGCTGCCAAGCCCTCTTTCCTGGGGCTTCCCTCCTCTCCTCTCTTGCCCTCTAGCCAGCAACTTGGGGTTTTCCCCCTTCTCTTTCCCTCTGTCGCCCTGGTTCTTTTCTGATTTTGGGGTCTGTTTCTACGTCCTTGAATCTCTGTGCTTAAAGCTAGTGGAGTTTAAGGCAGCTATTTCTTTTCTTTTCTTTCTTCTTTTTAAAGGTGGATTTATTCTCTTAAAGTTGAACTTCGATTTATAGGCTTCAGACAAGAAAACGGGAGGGAGGGAAAACGGAATGCAACATGCGCGCGCGCTCGAGCACACACACCCTCCACATAAATAAATAAATAAACGCCCAAGTCGAATGGTTTGTCTCCAAAGGGCAGCGGCTCTTCATTGGTCACTCAACCCCTGACGTCACCAAGCCCGGGCACTTCTACTGGCGTCTGCGCCAGCCCACCTTCTGTACAACTTCAAAGCTTTGAGCCAGCTAGAAGCAGCCAACCAACCAGCCAGCTAACCAACCAATAGTGTGTGTGTGTGTGTGTGTGTGTGTGTGTGCGCGCGCGTGTGTGCGCGCACACGCGCGTGTGGCTGTTTCACCGCACCATCACCGCAACAAAGCTACGCTCTCAAACAGCACTCTCGCCTAGAAAATCGGGTTCCTATTCAGTAAATATACCACTATTTGCCCTTCCATGTATCTGCCTGAGTATGTCTGTGTACAGGTACACTTCCATCCTCAGGTATCACTTTGCCATTCTGTTATACCTCATCTTATGCGTGTGCATTACAACCCGCAAGAGCATATAATATGTCCTTTCCAGAAGCAAAGCACAGTGACCTTTATACGATTAATGTGGCCATTGCACCGAGGTAGCCCTAATTTTACACAAAATTGATAACATGAAGTGGGGTGTTTCAAGAACAAGTCGTCACGGGAAGCGTTCAATAAAAGGTACCTCAAATGTTGGAGGGTTCTCCCTCATCTGCACAATAGCTTTTATATTTAAGCATCTTGATCCGAAGGCGAATCCTTAGAGATTTGCCAGTAATACATTTTCCCCCTATTGAAAACAGAAGCTCCTGTAATACTTTCAAATATATGCAAATGAGACATGCGGTTAGTGGTTTGGCAAATCTTGATTGCAATATAAACTACCCGAGGAAAAGTGCTTTCGCCCTAAGTTTGCCTTTCGATTACAATTCCAGTTGATTTTATTTTATTGTCAACATTGTTAATGATAAAAATAGTCACTTCGCAGTTATTTTTACTTTCCGAAAGGAGGCAATTAGACTTCTAATCAGGAATACACACACAAAAAAGAGGGGGAAAATCTCCCATGATTAACTGCACTACTTTGTTCAAATTGCAGCTATAAAATTCAGAACAATTTGCCTGTAATGATTATGGACTGGGTTTATTTTGGGAGGTGAAATAAAAGTGGATATAGCATAAATTATCCTCTAATTATACACCAGTGTCGCCTCAATTATCCTCTTATCAAAATGGTTGTCTAACTGCAGCATTTAGTTTCAATTCTCTCCCATTTTTTCTATAAAAAGAACTTCATACCTTGTTATTATTAATCCATTTATTATTTGCAAGGAGATTTATAGCTGAACAGCCAGGTGGTATTGCCACATCTCTCGCAAAGATGGACTGGAAAAAGACAGGAGCTGGGAACCGAGTCTGCACTGGATCTCTGGCGATCTCTTTCAGGACAAGTCAGCCGTTCCCCGGAGTTATTTTGTTCTCTTGTTCGGCTTTGTTTTAACCTGGCGTCCACTAAGGCTAAAAGAATTTAGGATCTTTGGCGATTTACAGACGAACCAGGTAGGAAAATGGAGCGTTGGAGAAGGTCAGAGAAAACCGAAGACGGAAGGAAAGCGGGGCTCGCAATATTGTAGAACAGTTTTGAAAAACGGAGAGGAGGAGAGAAAATGTTCAGGTCAAGAAAATGCGTGCTACCACTTTGCAGAGAAATTAACTCCCCCCCCCACCCCATGTAAAATACCGCGTTTTAAAGGGCAGCTCCCTTTTTTCTTCCCTCTCGTTCTCTTTTCTGGTCTTATTCTGACCAGCACAAGTCTTAAAAGCAAAGCTCTAAAAAAGCTGTACTTTTGCACTCTGGTTGTGTAAACAGGGTTTGGTGTGAACTGTAGTTGGCAAAGCAAGGTCCTGAACTCGGTTGCAGGACATTTTGTCCGCGGCGTGTCTTTTTCAGAGTGTATGGATTCTCCCCCTCCTCTTTTGCCCCCTTCTTCATCCCACTGCTTTTCTTTCTCGCCGTTTAACTCCTCTAGCTTCTGGGGTCGGTTCAGTAACTCTGAATGGAGTTCTGAGTGCCTTGCCTTGTCTTCGTCTTTTTTCTTTTTCTTTTTTAACAAGGGTTCCACTCTAACACGGAGAAGGGGGGGGGGGTAACTCGAGCCGTACCTTTACAAATCTACAATAACTTTTAAAAATGCACCGACTTCTATAGGAGGAAAAAGCGTGAAAGTTGTAGAAGGGGGGCGGGCTGCAGCGTGTTCGGGGGAGAGACGTTAAGTACAGTGTCTCCAAGAATTTCCCAAGACGTTTTATTTTGTAGGGTGTAACTTGCGTACAGGTAGATTTGGCAGGTTTATTGCTTTATACCCTGAAGCTGCTTGTTAACAAAGATCAAGACAGCGGGGCTTTGCAGGTGCAGGGAACCTGATGCATTCTCCACGCTTTGCATAGGAACGCTGAGCCAAAGGGGAACCGGCGCCCGCTTAAGGAACAGGTCGATCTAGCTCCTTTCCTCGTCTTTTAACGCCGCTTCTGACATTTGGGGGGTTTGTTTCTTTTCCTACGATCCTCTTACCCGGGAATAAATATTACCGAATTCGGTAGCGCCCCATTCCGAGGAATTAGACGTCGTTTTAAAATGAGGAATTTGGTATGTGAGAATGTATCGATAAGGACGCTTCCACGGAAATAAATAGGAAAAATAATGTATATGGGTAACGGTGGTGGGAGAGGGTCGCACATGAGAACTCCCGGAATCAAAAGCTGGATAAATTAGTTTGCCATTAAATCCTTCTGCTTCCCCACTGTCCTCCTTTTATTCTTTTCCTCCTCTCCCTGTTCTTCTTCTCCACCATGAAATTCCTATGGAAACTATTTGCCATGTGGATTTGGAATTTATATGAAATGTACAATTTCTGTTTATGTATGCCTACTTCCACATGCATACATTTAAAAGCAGCCTTTGTTTTAAAGTATAACTGTTTCTGATATCTTTGTGCATGTCCCCTCCTATTATCCACAATGTTATTTCAATTAAAAGTCCAAAATGTTTTTAATATAAACATATGCCAGTCTGCCAGTTCCATAAGATTCATTGAAATGAACAGTTCTGTGTATCTAAAAGGCTTGTCTTCCTGCTCGTGTAATAAATACAAGCCTTTCCTTTATATATCTCGCTTCCTGTACTTGGGAAGGGATATCAAAGATAGCACAAAGAAAAACTCACTAATGTATATCAGAGAGCAAGTTTTGTAGCAAGATTAGCATGAAGCTCTTAATGCTTCACTCCCCCCACTTAACAGCTATATAGGATGACAGACCACAGATCTGATCCAACATGATCAATAGGGAATTTTTTATACCAAAATGTGTCTGTTGCAGATCGAACATGTATTTTCTAAATCTAAGTATAAAATAGACCCCCTTTCTATCTCTTGCTAAGCTATTTTTAGGTCTCCCAAATTTTTAACATCAAACCCAGTTGAATATCAGAAATATAATACTGCCAATTTCCACCAATTTAATTATCCAAATCTATCTGATTGGGGCTCTTTGTTGGCTGGGATTAATGACTCTTAAATTGAAAAAATCTCATTGTTGGCAGTAAAAATTTATTGAGATCATTTATTGTGGTGCAGAGTCCTTCTCTTCCCCATCTTTCCCTCTCTTCCAATGATTTAACATCTTAGCTGACCTCTTCATTTTCCTTACAAACCCTGGTGGTATCTCTGGTTCTGGACTTTATTCATGCAATCTTCTTCCTACAAGGGGCCTTTCCCCTAGAGAGACCTATTGAGGAAGAAACTTCAACTCACTTGCTGTGGAGGTGAAGCTCTTTTCATTCCTCTTAAAATGCAAGACTCCAGACTTTGATATGAATAGGTGAGATGGAAAGAGTGGAGAAGCCCCATTTTCTTTCCATTTCTTTGACTTTAGAATAAATGCTGTTTCTCATCCCTTTGTTCCACCCTTCCTTTATTTTATCCTTCCATATCTAATAAATGTGAAGGGAGTAAGGCCAGTGGTGGTCTTGCAGCGATTTTGAAACCAGTAATTTGTAGTGTCTTTAAAGCTATCCTTGTGATGACATAAAGCCTTTCTTCATTATTATTAATCATTACAGTGAGAGCTGAAAGTTACTATAAACCACAAGTGAGTTGTGCAAAGAATATTTTCAGGTGAATAGAGTGTTCCTGTTTCACCATTTCCTCAGCCCAGTAGGTTTCTTTGAAGTATGGGACTCTATTGAAAATTAAACCCATGGAAATTAATTTTAGTGATTTTCAAATATAATCATATATTCCTTTTGAAGATAAAAGTCCCATCGAGGATTTTGTTAACTCTTTTTGAAGGCTATTAATTAGCCTTTGGACCAGGAAGTTCTGAGTTTATAGGAGGTGTCTCATAGAACTATATGAGCCTTCATTTCAATTTGTTGTGAAGTTTTTTTTTAAAAAAACTAGGTTGTGAAGTTTTTTTTTAAAAGTATTGTTGTTATTAATTTAGCAAGGTGAAATAGTAAGACATAAATGACAAAGAATTACTGAAAGCCAATATTCCAATTTTTTCTTTCTTTCCTGTTTTGCATGTTGACTTTGGCCTCTCAATACTTTTAGTTTAGCTGCCTTCAATAATGCAGGAAAAGATCTAAGTAGGAAGTTTATTTGCTATGATGAATTCATTTGCAGGGCTGATTATGGTGGGAATTTACTGCATAAGTATTTTAATCTCAATGAATAGCATATGCCCAATTTTAGAAAATTCAGTGATTTCAGATTTGATCAGGTGATCAAAATAATGACCCAATGGCTTATTAAGTTTGTGAATTTGAAGTGATTTTTGAGGAGGGTGGAAAGAACTGGACACAACAAACCCTTCACCTTAAGTTGTATTGTTGTATTGTATCAACAACAACTGTAACTAACTATCAAGAATCTAGAGTGCACTATTATAAATTTTATTTACCGAAGTCCTCTTAGCCTTTTGTAGAGTCCAAAACTTAAAAAGTTGTAAATAAGTTCTTTTACAATTAGCAGTACAACAGGCGACCTTCAAGAATAATTTATTTACTTTTATCAGCTTGGAACCCAAGGTTAATCAATTCATGGGGGAGGGGGGAGAGAAACTTTATGCTTACATGCTTATGTACTCTCCTATATAACATGAATGCCTGACAATTGGATTCTAAGCCCAGAGTCCAAAACCTTTTTACTAAAGGGTTGGGAAGTACTTTGGAGTGGATAGCACTTTTTCTGCACTGCCTGGAAAGACAAGGATTGAACATTTTGTTTGCAAAGCACTATGCCATGGCAGACTTAATGCCTTCCTATTTGGATGAGGTAAGTATCAAACTAGTGCATCTATGCATGTGTAGGTACAACTTCTATTTTAATGGCGTGGCAAAATTATTCCAATGCCTGTAGAGAAAATCCAGTGTAGTTTTCAATTTAAATTTTGCTTCTTATCTTTGTCACTATTCCTCTCCATGAACATGATTATATTTTTTATTTCATAGCAGTGGCCTCAATTTACTCTACCTTCCTTCAGATAAAATCAATTTAGAATTAAGATAATTAAGGCTAAAGAAGTGGCTTGCAAACCAGGGCCTTGTCTCACTTTCTCAATTTTTCTTCCTAATGTGAAATTTTTGCTGCAGCCAAATCTCCTATCAAGCCCAAAACCGTTCAGTTAGAACTGTGAAACTTCTATTGTGGACAGATCACCGCATTTGACTTCCTTGTGTTTCAAATATTCAGGGGCAGAATAAAACAAGTCAAAATCATTAATCTGGGAGTCTTTTATTAGGAATCTGGCAGAATTTGATCACTGCAGAGAATTTCCCACCCAGAGAGCCACCACCAACACCTTGAACTTAAAGTTGTCCAATTGCTGGCGAGGGAAGAAACCAACTATATGTTTCTTATGAAGCATAAAACATGAGGCACAAATAAAGTTCAGCAGATTTGAACACTTTTCACAAAAGAGATTGTTGTGTGTGCTCTGCCTAAGGTATACCCTTTTCTTTTACACCTCCACCCCCTCATCTCCTTAGTCTTTTAGCCCTTGCAAACGGGCCCTCAGCTCCCATGGAGGAGGATGGGGTTCCAGCTGGGAGTTTTATTGGTTCTGATGCCCTTGCTAGATGCATGCAGACTGACTTCTCTGTCTGTTTTCTTATCCTCACATACTATGATTCTAATCAGAGGGAAGTAATAGATTGAAGGGAGGAAATACTGAGAGCCCTAGCACTTGGCAGAGAGGTGGACTTCAGATTTATATGAACTTCCCAATCTATCATGGGATGGTTCTCAAACATTTCTGCTTTTTGAAGGAAATCGGCTTGACAACTGCTGGCCACCAATGCACCATTTAATGACTCCATAGATGCCAATGGAGGTGTCGTTTCTTTAGAAGTCCATCTCCAACCTTGTTTGCTGATTTTGTAAGAAATTTGCTGATTCCTTACATTCAGATAAGAGTTCTAGTGATATTTATGTGAAGGAGCTGATCCAGTTCAATCAGGCTAGCTTCCAAAGTTACCTAAATATATTTTTTGCAATTGCCCAGAAACATTGTCTTTTAATTTTAATTTCCAGTAAAACTGTAAGTGTGAACTGGGCAGAAAAACCAGTTCAACCAGCCTTTCTCTTCCTTTCCCTGGGCACCCTCCAAGGGCTGGCTGTAGCACTTGCTATCCCTGTCCATCATCTCTGGAGTCTTTACATGAAGAAGTCATAAGGATTGGGCGATAAGGAAAGTTATTCTCAAAATTAATTGGAAGATATCAACATGCTGCAGCCAGATTGAAATTTTAATAGACATGCATTTTATCATCTCCTTTGTTATCATTTAAATATTAACTTTGCAGCTAATTCTCCAGTGGTGACCAGCTATTCCAAGGTTTGGTTTGCATTTTCTTTTCTCTTTTCAAACAACCTTCCTCAACTAATTTTCAGAGGGATTGGGAGTCTAAAAATATCCAAGGTAGTTTATACCATCATAAACTTGTTCATTTGTAAAGTTGGCTGCCAGTTATCATGATCAAAACTGTTACCAGAAACTTTAGGAGAGGTTTGTGGGTCTATTTTAATAAGCCAGACATATCTTAGAGGGAAGTCTATGGAGGCTTTATGGTGCAAAAGCAGGTATTAATTTGCACCTCGAATTTCATTTCTAGGATATCCTTTGTTTCAAGGGAAACTTTCCAAGCTTCATCTCAGTTCTGTGACCGTCTCAGTGGCCTCCTCCTGCTGCCACGAT
Source organism: Laticauda colubrina (assembly GCA_015471245.1). Lineage (NCBI taxonomy): Eukaryota > Metazoa > Chordata > Lepidosauria > Squamata > Elapidae > Laticauda > Laticauda colubrina. The sequence continues at coordinate 6,603,689 of BLBF01000094.1, read as the reverse complement.
GAAGAATTTTTCATTTGTAATTTTTGAAATTCTATGTGTTTTCAAAACAAAGTTGTTTTTCTCTGAAGGCAAATAATCCATTAGCTATCCACAATCCAGTACTATCCAGATATGCTCAGGTTAAGCTCCCTTCCTTAACCATATTGACCAATAACCATAGTGATTGGATAGAGAAGAAACAGTTCAAGTTAGAGAGAAGAGAAGTCAGAGAGAAGAGAGTTCAAGGGAGAATTAAAATGAGTTCAAAAAGCTACAAATAGAATATTTGTTTATATCAAAGTGTTTTTCTTTTCTCAGCATAGTTTGAGCCCATTTGCTTGATATCAATCTTAATAGTGCATGAAAAATTGGATTTATAATATATCTAAGTTACAGCTTCCTTGCATTTTTTTTTCTTGCCACTCTGATCCAAAGTAGATAATATTTGGACACTATTTCTTATTTTGAAGGAGAGTTTGTGTGTGTGTGTGTGTGTGTGTGTGAGAGAGAGAGAGAGAGAGAGAGAGTTATCGGAAAGAAAAGGGGTAGTGCAGAAATAATTGGTTAGTGTGGGTGTAAAATTGCCATTTGCCCTCACATTCATAGTAATACTTAATTTATGTTGGGATTATATCTGGAATCCTTTGATTTAACATTCCCGGCCTAAATATAATACATTATTTATTGATTACATTTTTAAAAATCCCACCTTTGTTACCTTTATAAATAACTCAAGGCAATAAGGTATAATATTTCTTTCTCCTCCTATTATCCACACAACCAGCCTATGAGGTGGATTGGGTTGGACTGAAAGAGAATGGCTTGCCTAAAGCCACTCAATTGTCTGTCATTGCCTAAGGTAAGTCTAGAGATCATAGTCTCCTGGTTTAGCAGCAGGTACCTGGAGGATATGATTTATACACAGTCTATGGAATGGCTAGAATACGTTGAACATGTCTTTGGAATAATTTTTTTTTTGTGGCACTGTTATTTCTGTCAAGAAGGGATAATGTCTAATGATCCTATGCTGATCTTGTCAAAGGATCTAGAAGAAAAAGAATCTGCTAGAAATTTCCTTCCTTCCTTCCTTCCAAAGTTGTGCTGTGCCGCCAGGAAATCAAATTGCCATCTCTTGAACACCAGGCGAGGGGGAAGCCACAAAGATTAGCTCCTCTGTACGAAAGGAAAGTCAGCGCTGCTATTCCTTGAAGGAAGGAAAGAAAGCAGGCACTCTCCCCGCCCTTTCCCTGGATTCTGCCCCTCCCCCTTTCCCGCTTTCTGAATAGAAACGGGAACAGACTGGGAGGCGTCAAACACTTTCCCGACTACTATAGTGTGGAGGAAGTGGTGAGCGGGAAGAGAGAGAGAGAGGGGAGCTGCAGCTAGAGCCCACCCCACGCCCCCATCTTTCCCGTGCGGCCCTTTGGGCCGAATAATCGAAGGCAGAAGGAAAGAAATCCTGCTACTGTCTCATGTTCAGATTTGTCGCGTAATTTAAACCGGATCCTCGGTTCAGATGAATACAATGTGTGCTGCTGCGCAGGCTTTCTGGTTTTAAACCAGCAACCCTATATCAGAACTGTGTATGTATGTGTGTGTGTGTGTGTGAGAGAGAGAGAGAGAGAGAGAGAGAAGAATATACAGACTGTTTGACTGGGCCTAGTTGTGGGTGGATTAGGGTGAGTGAAGTGGGTTAAACCTGACATCGGTCCAGCCGCTCCAACCCCGGACGCTATATGTGTTGAACTACAACTTTCCTGCTATTCAGCCAGAATAGGGGCAGGGCTAGTTCTGGATCTTTCCTTGGAAGAAAGAAGCCAAGGCAAGAGATACGGGGTCCTTGAAGGAAACGAGATTCAATTTAGTTCTGCTTAATCCCTAATCCCATTGATTTTGATGTGTCTCTATTCCGATCAAGTGTGGAGATGAAGACCCCGCTGTTAACAACAAGGCGTGAGGAATGCGGTTGACACAACCCAACCCTTTGGTGTATGTTGGTCAAAGCGAAGCGTTTCAGTGCTTCCTTTTCGGGTTCTGCTCGAGGCAGCTTCCCCGGAATCGGATCAAGAAAGCAGTTCGCGGTGCAACAACTCCGCGAAATTTTGACTCTGCAGGCCCAGAAGAGCCTCTGCCAAGGCCCAGAAGGGGCTTTTATGGCTCTTTCTGCGCTTCTAATGTGCCTGAGAGGAGCTTTCCTTCCAGGAAGTTGCTCTTTCATCCATACTCGGTTTCCACTGGTTCTGTCGGGAAACAAGTTACATTTCGGAATTTTCGTCGTCTGGGATCCAGTCCGGGCAAACTGCTTTCATATTTGGTTAGTGATCGCTCCAATCACGCGGGACTCGGGTGACGCGATCCATCGCCCAACTTCAAAGTGGCTCCTTCGGGCTGCAAGAGATAAATCGTGCTTGAAACAACGGCGTGGACTTCAGATGATCGGGCGCAAATCCTCTGAACTCACGCAGTGCCTCTGGGCGCAAAACGAACTTCGCTCTTCGCTCGTCCTTTATTTATGCTCCGGGTTTGTCGTAATTCTGATTTTGCTGAATCCGGTTGAGCATTATTCTGAAGGCCTTGGCATCGGTCTTGGTGCCACGTACTCCAACGCCGATTACATTGCCACTCGGCCTGGTCTATTTCTTTAATTCAAAATAGGGATACGAAAGGAACTCACCAATCAAGTAAAATCAGCCTGCATTACCTAGAGGGATTTCCTTCCGTTTCCGAGTTGATGACAACCTCATGAGATAGAAAACTTGGTGCAAATTGGAATTTGATATATAACGGTTGATCCTTGATTTCGGGCGTTCGTCCCCCTTTCTCTGTTTTAATGCCAAGCGTTGCGTCGCCATCTCATCCTCACTTGTTTGGCTTCCGACTTCTGCGGCCCAATGTGGCCCTAGAATCAGGTGCGCCGTTGGATAGCTCCGTATCCGCAATTCGCTTTAGTTTTGCAGACCGAAGAAGGGAGAAGAGGCTGGGAGGGTGAGGGTTTTTTTTGGAATCTTGTGCTCCTTTCAGGGCAACTCTGAATTTTACATAGGAGAGATAGTTGCAGGAGTTGTGCTTGCCCGCCTCCCAGTTCAAGAGAGATTGGGTCGCGGTGGAATGCAAATCTTTCGGCCCGCCTGTTCTTCAGAGGTCTCAGGGCTTTCCAGAGATAAGCTGCACTACCTCTCCCATCATTCTCAATCCTGGATGCAGCGAGCGATAGCCCGCGGGTGCCACTTCTTTCAAGCCTCTCTGGAACTCCTCTGTCCTGTCAGGCTCTCGTCCGACCAAGTTGACGCCTTTCATCAATCATTTAGGCTCGGCAGCCAAAACTTCTACCGGCTGCAAGGAACAGGACCCCGTTGCTGTGCATTTCTGGACGGGCGAGGAGTGGGAAGATCTGAAGAGGATCGCCCGAAAAAGCAGCAGGCAGACCCTTTTTCCTTGTTTCGCGAGGCCCAACTGCTCTGCTGCCTCCTTTCCTTTTTTCCCTTTTAGCTTTCGACGGAGCTGCGAACTCATTATTTTCTCAGCTGAGAAAAAAACAATTATTTACTCTTGCCTTAAAAAAAAAAAAAGCATTTTATTAAGCCTCCAAATGGAATAGTAATAAAAAAGGTGGTAAAAGAAAGACGAACTTTTCATTTTTATTGGGAAAGTTTTCACAAATCAATTAAAAGTTTATTTGATTAGCCAGGCAAATTGGTGGCAGTGGTGGGGATAGGCTGTTCTCCAGTGTTCTGCTTCCTTCTTCCCCCACTTTTTTTTCCCTTTCCCAGAAGAAAATTCTCATTGTCTGACCACACCAGGCAAAACTCTCTGGCTCTAACGCAAGCTTTTCTTTCCTCAGTAAGGGCAATTGCTTTCCTCACCCCTCCCTTTTATAGCAGATCTCAGCAGACAAGAAAACAAATGTGAGAATTAATTATACTGCAAGTGATCCATGGAGAGGCATTATCAAACTACCCAGGGAAGGGAAGTGGAATTTGTGTGTCAGAATGTGAATACAGGTGTGAGAAAAATCTAAATACACTCGCATTGATTCTAACCAGCCTAATTAAAATGTTACCCATAATAAGCAATCTGTATCCCATTTTGACAATGTTTCATTCTGCAGCCTATTCAAACCAAAGATTTTAGTTGGACTAAATCAGACCTCACACCCCTCTAACAAACAACATTCATATATATTCATAATGTTTATATAAATTTTTTTTAGCCCTGGTTTGTTGAACAAACTGATTCACATACAATGCTAAACCTGAATGGATGTTTTTTTCCCCATAACCCTTAAGTCAAAGCCCACTAATCCATATGATGAGTTAACATTAGGTGTGAATCAGGCCAACTGTGTACTGGTTTATACGCATTGATAAAATCTTTTTTATTATAATATTTGATTGCATCCCCTCAATATGTCTCTCATTTCATTCCTTTCCTTTTTTGCTGCCAAGTAGATAGGAAATGGAGGCTGAAAATATATTAACACATCCAATGACTTTTGAAGGTATTGACTGAGCTTGGGAACCAAACCTTTTAGAAATTATCTTGCTGCAATTTCTACTTTAAAGAATTATCAAATATTTTGTGAATCTATTCTATATATCATATATGAAGATTATATATCAGCAGCTAATTACATAACTATCACTCCCTTATTGATTCATTCCTTTAGATAGAAAATACATAGGTGTACTACTTATAAACCCTTGTTTTCTGCCCAAGCAAATTTCAGTGATTTTAGAGTAAATTTTTGTAAGTTTGCCTTTAACATGTGAAAGTTTATATGGGACATTTCACTACCCATTTGGTCAGCCAGGGGTTATAAGTGGGTTCTAGATGAGGCAATTATTTGCATGCAATCTAACCATAAACTTGCACAGTATTTTATCTCCTTATATCTGAATTGGAAGAGCTGTGTTCCTTCAGGTATTTCCTTGGGGGCAAGACCTGTCATCCCATCCTCATCTGGGTATTCTAGAGCTGAGAGAAGTTGTACTTCATCAACATCTGGAAAACCCCCAAGCCTTCAGACCTGCATTATATTCCCAAAGTTTTTTTAAAAAAGCCTTTTCTATTCCCACCTATATAGAACTTGGCCCTGGAGTCATAGAACTAGGGTGCCAGAAATAATAGTTGCTTTGTGCTTGTAGTTAAAGTTGACCCTGGACACTCCCTTTGGCAAATGTAAATAAGGAGCCCCATTTTCAAAGACCTCACATTGTTCCTTGTGGTTTCTTGTAGTTCTTGTTCTTTGCAAGCAGGCACCCTTCTGCAAATTGTTCTAAGTAAGGAGGTAAGTAATTCAAGCCTTCTTTAGCAAAGGGACCTTCAGCAACAGGTCATGGCTGAAACTTTGCCAGCTTTCTCTTCCTTCTACAGCCATTATTCTGCTTCTTTTTCAAACTCACTTTCCATAGGGTTTAGACTTGTTCCAGTGCAACAGAAAAGCATGATCCATTTTTCTACTTGGAAGAGGCAGCTAATTCATTTTGACTCTTAGTTTTGAACTTGCCTCTTCCTTCCTATCAAATGACTTAGACTTGGTTATATATATGAAACAATGGTGAACTGAACTAAGGATTATCCCATTAGCAACATTTCTGAGCTTCTGCCTCACCCTGAATCATAAACTAACAACAGCAAAGTGGCTCACTTTACTGATGTCCTATAAGCATAATAAAGCAAGATATAATCTCCCTTATTAAGGGGAAAGGGGTATATTTACTTGAGTTTGAGAAGGTTAAGGAAGCTTAAACAGAATTTGGAAACTAAATAAGGTAAGACCCAATTAATATTTGGATGGGAGAATAATAGCATCTTTTAGACAAAGATATGAGGACAGATTTTATATGGTTACAGTAATATTTTGGTGATGCTAAAGGAATGTTAAATGTTGACATATTGCGTTAAAGAGCTACCCATCCATTCTTAAACTAACTCAAAACACTGGCAACTTAAAGCTTATTGCCTACATTTGCAACTCCAATTCTGTGTTGTGTCTATATCATATCCAAATGCTTTTATCTTCATTTGTGATTGTGCTATTCACTAAGAGACAAAGTGATCAGTTTTTCTGCCTTTGCTGAAGTCACTTCCAACAGTCACCAAGCAGGTGAAACCTCCCCCAGCTGTTATTTTACAGCAGAAATGAGGAAGGCCTGGTTTTTGTAGAGGATTTTCTTTGTACTCCCTGCATCTGAACATCTCTCAGAATAATGTGAAATAAGGAAATATGTGGCAAAATCTTACACTCAAAAGGAAGGAAGAGGAGGAAAACAATGTTTGCTATGATTTGTAAATATGATATGTTTGCTATGATTATGTAACTGGCTAGATTTGGCAGTGGGAGAAATGAAATTGATTTCCACTGGACAGCCATGTTTCTAAGTTCAGATGAAAAGCAACCACTGAAGCTGAAATGGCAATAGTTGAAATGAAAAATAATAAAAATCTAAATCTGCATCACTTGTTATTTTCATGAAATTGCATTATGAAAAATTGGGGTTGCTACATGTTACAGAACACTGTTAAAATAGAATACTAACACTTTCACTCCACCCCCCCAGATAAAATAAATATGGTCTACCTATCTTTTCCTTGCTGGAAATGTGGAAAAAAAGTTGGTATTGAAAGTGTGTAGGTCAGAAAATGATGGACATATAAGATATTCTGGAAGGATAGGTTTATTTGCAAAAGCAAACATTGGAAGAAAAACAGTGACAGTAGATGCTAGTTAGTGATCAGAATATAGCATTTCCCAAACACATTTCTGATTACAACCATAACAGGTCCAGTTGATAATGCTTGATACACCATTCCAGATTTTATACATCTCAACACTCTGATGCTGTGATTCAAAGAACAGGTATCTCTAATATCAACTTAAGGCAGCTTTGCTCCCGAGTTCAGAGATGAAAACATTAGTGGATCAGGGTAACCACTAATAATGAACTGCATGTTATAACATCCTCCAGCCATGTTGAGGTGGCTTATCCTTGTTATTCTGGCATAATGCTGAATGGCAATAATGCTGTAAGTCACGAATGAGGATCCTGCCCAAGTGGGAAGATTAAAGACAGAAGAATTCCTTCTGATCCTGATTGCACCATGGAGGAATAAAGTAGGCAGGTGGAGACAATCTCTCTCAAGGAATACAAAACATCCAGGAGAAGGCAATGACAAATCAAAGTGGTTAACAAGAAAATTACATATAGCCTAGTCAGAAATTGAACTGGAGCCTTTACCTCTTATTTCTAAAGAGGTAAGTTCCCAAGGGACTGCAGAAAATATTTAGATTTTATATGTTTGAGCTCTCTCCTTCCTATAATTCAAACCCTTATACAAAGACCATCTTACATTGGTACCCACCCAGAGTTAGCATTCTTCAGCTCTATTTATTTGGGAGCAGCTGGATTTAAACTGGTAAGTATATTAAAGTATCTTTAAAAATTACATGTCAAAGAGTAAGTGCTGAAGAACTACCATTGCAATGGAAGTTGCGCAACTTTATTTCAAGCCATTCTTTTTACTACTTTTAAAGATTTTTTAAAAGATAAAGAAAGAATAAATAATAAACTCTCCACAATTATCTCAAATATAGTCCCAAATTGATTCACCTTGATCTTTCACAACTCAGTATTAGGCTATAGTCATGCTACTTCTGGATTATGAGAGTTTCTATCTGGGCCTCTTCTCCAATTTTGCAAAATAGAACTTGTTAAATCCAAATTTCTAAGGCTGGCCCTCCAGATCCCAAAATGTGTGTTTCTATTGCATGAGAAAGACTTTGTCATTATATTCATTGGTGACTATGTTCAACTATTGGATCTGACCATTCTTTCCCCCCTTGGTCTTGCCCTACTAACTTAGCAAAAGCATCATTTGGAATATCTCTCGTATATGTGTGTGTGTGTGTGTGTGTTGTCAAGGAGTAAACACAAGCGCAGATGCAACTTCAGTTAAGTGTAGGGAGCTAATGGACAAGAATGACTTTTCTCTGAATTCAACAGGTGATACTTAAACTGTTTCCTCCTTAGTACTATAGATTCAAATTCACATTCTGTTACTAAGTCCATAGAACTACAGTATAAACTATTAATCTTAACGTAATCTCACATATATGTTTATCCTTGACCTAGCACCCAAAAGCTATTCTTTCAGATTTTATTGGGACACATTTGATTGATCTGATTTTTACCTGAAATCAAGTAGATCTGATTTCTTAAATCAAACTAATATAAAATAAGATCTGTTGTCAAAGAGATGGGCACATGATCCCATGTGTAATTTTAGAAATAAATTCCTCTAATTTCAGCAGAATTATTTCCAGCTAAGTATGATAGAATTGGAAGAGTTCCATGTATTTGAGGATTCATCCAAAATAGACAACTGGATATTAATTGTACAGAACTGTTATGGGTTCAGTTGATGCTTTGTTAATTGTTTTGTTATATCTTAATTCTATGTTTATATAAAATATTATTTATTTCTTGTAAAGATACAATAAATAATATGAGCATATGGGTGCATTTCATGGAATCCATGGTTTGCTTATAACTGTAGATCCTAATTAGTTATGGATTCAACTGCTGAAAATACTGCTATTTTTTAAAAATGGTATGAAGATAACTCAATTTGGAAAGTTGGGAAATTTTTGAAAGTATAATAACCATGTTTTGCAATTCCATTCATTACTGTGAAATTTCCATTCATTACTATTTTATTTTCAGATTCAAAATTTTAATTGCAACCAAACTTTCAGTCCTATCATAAAAAACATAAGAATCAAAACAAAACCCAATGGATTACTTCAACTAATACTGAATTATTTTGATGAATTTCATTTGTAACATGTGAATTAAGAGACAGTTATTAAAATAAATAAATGCTAATGAGATCCTTTTAATTATATTACTTACTAGAATTAAGAAACCAACTCCTTCTAATGAATTATAACTTCATTAGCTATTATGGTTTTGCAAAATATGGTGCAAAGTACCCGCAACAATCAACTTTGGGCAAAATCTCTGCCCTTTTCAATAAAATTTAAACTTGTCATCTTAAGCGAACATAATAAACTTGAAAAGGTTGGTAGCATTCATATCATTTGCTAAGCACTGATGCTTTGCTTGATTTTGGCTCAGTGTGTTGTATGAATGCTATTGTTGCTTATTCACCAAATTATGTCTTAGCATGTGGTGTGAACTCAGCCACTATGTTATTAATCATTACTTAGGAATGGTCACTCTTCCTGTATTATGCAGTTCCTAACCAGGACCATAGGCACTTCTTGTTTCTCATTGCCATTAAGCCCTGTTGTTTATATTTTTCCCTCTTTATTTCTCTGAGTACATACGCTACTTTTGTAGAAGTGGCCCATATAACTGAAAAGCAACAAATAAAGTCCTGAAATCTACTGCTACACAATAGTTGTTAATGGAAAACATTGTATTTGAATGACTCCAACTGAGTTCAATTCTATATTAGATGTTGAGCATTTATGAAGTACCAGAGATGTCTTTTATACTCCATCCAATTTATTTCTATGGACAGTGGTGACTGCAAGAAGGTCAAAAAAATCAAGGTGGCAGCTGCAAGACTGAAGCATTGCATGCAATATATGGAAAAAGAGTGGGATTTCAGTCATATAATGTGGCCACTATTTTTACCCATGAGCATGTTTTGTGGATACCAGTTAAGAAGGTAGCCTTAAATTGTCCTTCAGTTTGAGAGCAAAGTGATACCTACCCTTGTATTCACACAATAATCCCAGCTGGATCAAGGACAGGGCTACAGAGGAGACTAGCGTACTTGTACTCTGAAAGTGGCTGCTAGATGGATGGCAAACTCCCCCTGCTCCACTCTGCTCCCCCCCCCCACCCTCATCTCTGCTCCCTACTTATCCATCTTTTGGGTTACTGCATCGACTTATTATTCTCATTATGGTCCTTTGTCATTGTTATGTTATTGTTTTATTATTTTACTTCTATTTACACTCTTTTCATTTTTCTTCCTTTTTATTATTGTAAGCTGCTCAGAGTAATCCCTGAGATAAGCAGCAAATAAATGTAACAAATAAATGATAAATATCAGAAATCAATCAGAAGTGGGAGTAGAAGAAATTAATTTTGGTCTCAATAGCCGTACATTTGTTTTGAGCTAAACTCATCTTCCTCAATCAACCATGTTGATCAACTGCAAAAAAATAATCTAAAGGGTTAGATACTGGAAGAGAGATGGATTTCTAAAGAAGATCGAGATAAATAATATTTTTAGAGGAATTCTGCTCTTCTCTTCTATGTTACTTTCCAGTTTCCTTAGTCATAATGGGGAGAGTCATAGTTGAATAAGAGAAGGAAGGAGAGGATATTCCTCCTAGTAGGTCTTCAGGGATAACTAACTTGATATGACTGTTAGGCAAAGATCCCCATCTTAATTATTATTTTTTTAAAATAAAATGAGGGTTGAAAACATGATAGGAAAAGGTATGAAAGGTCTGTTCCTATGAAGCCCTCTTAAGATGTAGTAAAGAACAAAAGATAATTGTGCAATAAAGCTTTGTTCAGAACCAATAGTTTGTATTCATCACATTAATAGAGGATGTAAAGACTGATAAATCTTCTAATCTTCTAATTAATCAAGCTCTATCACATGAACTTGCCAATAGCTTCCATCCAATCTATTTCTTGGACAAAATACATGGAGATTAAGGAAAGCTGCTCTCCTCTATAAAATAGCTCAAATTACATATATTTCAGTGCAAGTGACCACTACAGTAAGCATAGTAGGAAAAAATGACAACACTCTTATGATACAATCACCTCTGGTTAATTTACTATTGGTTTTTTTAATTCAATTTTTTGGATTTGCACAACAGGCTGACTAACCACCATACTAGATTTCATCCAGCATACTAGATACATATCATTTTTACAGGGATCTGCAGCCATCAATGAGGGTGGGATTCACAGTTTGTTCTGGGCAGACAACTGGCCTTAATTGGATGGAATGAAATGACCATAAAAAGAAAATCACTTCCAGAATAAATAGTACAATATTTACCAGAGAGGAAGATGACTGAATTTCAGAGCCTCTCTCTCCCAAATAGAGATCAGAGAGAAGGGAAATCCTTCATCTACCTTCATTATCAGGTCTTAGCAAATCTAAAACAGGCCTACCATCTTTTAAAGGATGACTAGAAAGAGTGACTTATTTTGGGGTAACCACAGTGGCCCCTGCTTAGCTAGGGGGACTAAATTCAACAATGAGCCCCAGAACTTTAACAGAGCTGCCTTGCCATGTTCCTTTCTTTGGGATTAATATCCTGTTGGTGATGTCTGTGTTTTTATTTGCTGTAGGCCTTTCTCAGCCCTCCTGTTGTGCTCAACCCCAGCCCACCCTCTGCAGAGGGAGCGCCTTTCCTCTCAAGGTCAGGCATGATGGAAGCCTTGATCGATCTTTGGATTGAAAGGAACTGCATTGCGGACAGCTGCATTTCAAGAGCAGTGGCCTTTCCAGCCAGGCCAGTTGCGTGGAAGATCAGAAGGACCTGTTTCTTCCTCCAAGAGATGCACATGGGAGTTTTTATTAGCCACAGCTTGCCGACATTCTGCTTTGAGGGCATCATTCTGGGCCATTTATTGACTTAATATTTAGCGATGCCATTCTCTGGGTCTTCCTGCATCATTTGGGAGATCCAGAAACATGAATGTTGCTGATGCTGCCCTTGTTTTAAAGGGCCTCCTCTTCCTCCTCCTTGCAACCTCAATTATGGCAGTGAGGGGGGAGTGTTTGCTTCCCTCACCCCAATCCTCTTCCCTTCCCCTTTCATGAATGACAGGAATGGTGTATTTAAAACTGCCTTTTCCTCTTTATATTACTCTTCCTATCTTGCCTTCCACAATCGATTTTTGTCACCTACACATGAAGCCACAGCCCCTTCTTTGGATGGAGTGGCAAGAACAGGGAGCATCTCGTGTTTATTTCATTTGCAAGCCAGCCAAACAAAGATGCATCTTTGCAATTTGGGTCTTTTCCTTTTTGAAAGGAGGTGGATGAGATGAGGGTGGGTGGGTGGGGAGGAGTTCTGTGTCATAAATGGGAACATTGTGCCTGGATGCTATGTCTCTCCTCCTCCTCCTCCTCTCCTCCTCCCCCTCCCCTTTCACTTCTTTATTACAGAGACGTTATTAGCTCTGACAGCATGCAGCTCAGGTTTGGAAGAGAGGGTTTTGTAATGGGATGACAGACGGGAAGGGCAGCAATCATGATCTTCTCTGGCTAACATCCCCCCCCCGTGCCACCACACACACACACACACACACACACTTTTTTTATCAGAATGTTCTGTTCTATGCCATTTATCCTTGATGATAGAAAATTGCTCTGTTGCCAGGACGCTGCTACTGCTGCTGCTGAAATAGAGGGCAGGAGCTCCGTTTCCATTTTATGCCTTGAAAGCTATTCAAATGAATTTATCGGGAATGGGGAGAATGTGTGTATCTAGCTGGGCTGGAAAGCTGGAGGTAAACAAATGAGTGGGGGAGAAAAATCTTGTTCCCCTTGTCTTTTTTTCTGTTTTCCTACCTATCTCTTTTCTTTGCATACACAGGAACAAGCATGCACTGCAATTTTATTCACCCTTCCCTCTTTACCCCCCCTCCTGCAGTTGTGTGTGTGTGTGTGTGTGTGTGTGTGTGTGGTATATCAAGTGGGAGTTACATTATTTCACATCTGTATGGTAGTTTTGGGTGGGTTGTGTTGAGAATGCAGGAAGATATGGCTATCTGTTAGGAGAGATGATGGAATTCTTTAAGGGGATGAGAGTTACAAACAATTGTGCTTTAAATACATGCAAACACATAACAGACACATGAACTCAATTAAAGACTATTTGTCTAGGCACCCAATCAAATTCCCTTTCTTTTATATTATACAGTTGTTTGCTATATTCAGGCTATGGCCTTTATAGTGGAAAGAGGTTTTCAGTTTAAATTTCCTTCCTAGAAAAAAACAGGAGGATGTTTTAAAAGAGGGAATTTTATTTTTTAGCTAATGCTCAGAATATTTTTATAGGGTGTTCTGGCTCTCACATGGTGCTAAACCATGATTTGTTTCATTGAATAACAATAATAGATACTGATATATGTTACCCAAAACACATGTTACTCAAACACAGAATAAAACACACAATAGTTCAAACATTACTCCATGTAAGTATCTGAACCCCCAGCCCAATTACATCTAATAATAGGGCTTAAATTGTTTAGCACCCTAATTCCACCAGAATCCTAAGGACCTGGCTGGTTTTTATCAGGTAACAATTCTAGGCACATTTACCAGCTAGTAAATCTTATAGAAATCTGAAGTGAGTTGTGGACCAAAGCAACAAATATTTAGAGCCTTGGATATCAGGTTACTTGTGAGTGGGTTCACACAATACCTTAAACTATAATGTGGTTTTCTCATTTGTGGTCAGCATAATGTAGGAATATAGCCAGCAGTAGTTTGTTTGATAAATTATGGTTAAGCAAATTATGACAGAGCAGCCTACAATCCTATACTTATTTATTTGGCATTATGTTCAACTGGAGTTACTCTGTGGCTTAAACTCTGTATTTTAAAAACATAAATCAAAATAGATAAATATAGTTCCTAGCATCACATACATGACAAAATATCCATCACCTTTCCATAAAATTCTTCTATAAAATTGTTGTTATTTAAAAGAAAATGGCAGTACCAATAGTAATGGAGAAATAGTAATAGAAATGGAGCATCATTTGAAAGTCTCGGCAATAAATACATTCACCATCAGTGAATTGCAAAATGTGATTTTGCTTGCAGCAGCTTACATTCTTGTGACCTATCTACAACACCATCAAACATTCATACCTGCCTATTCCAGGTCCTTGGAAAGAATTACATAGGAAGACAAATATGGCAAATCCAGCCTGAACATCTGGCTGACCGGGTGATAAACCATAAAAAAAACAATAAAAATAACAGCAACAGCAGCAACAATAATAATAAATATCCTGATTCTACAAAAAACCACCCTACTTGGAACAGCTTATATCCTCTGACGCTACCTTAACAGTTCTTAGGCCCTTGGTTAGGACTTGAGCTGTTCAGCTACCAACCAATCCCAAAGACTGTGAATCTCACCAAAGATTAACCATAATAATAACAAATTATTATTATTAATAATAATAATGGCTAGAATGTAAAGGTTCTTGGTTGATCATAGTCACTTGGCCAACTGTGTCCTGGAGAGACTGAAATAATTTACCTCAACTGAGGGCCAGCTTATAAATCAAAATAGCAGATGTCTTTAGTGTTTGATATTTTATCACTAGAATCTTTTTTTTTTTTTGAAAGAATTTCATAAATTAAAAAAAAACAAACATATACAAACAAAACACAAAACAAAACACAAAACATGAAGAATATAAAACATCTTTTTGGAAAGCAGTTTGATCCCGGGTTACATCTTTTTGTACAGACATAAATTTAAGTTCATGCTTACTTTTATATAGCATTCCATATCTTATTTACCATTTTACATTTTCTATATAGCTTCTCCCTTCTTTTCACTCTCTTAATTCTATTTTATTTATTTCATCTCAATTTAAATCATTAAACTTATATCCTTTGTCTGTCCTGTTTCAGCTGTCTATTATCTTTTCTCATTAACACAAAATTTATTCTGTAATAACTGATTGGAGTATGATGCCTTTATATCTTTCCTCTAAGTTTAACACTTAAAATAATACATAATTTTCATTCGGATTCTGTGTAGTACATTCTAAAGCTAATATTTAATATTCTAAAGCACTCAATATTTTAAAATAGGAAATTTTTTTAAAATATATAATATAATAAAAACAACAATCCATTGCAATTGAAATTATATCGTTAAAATTGATATTCATTTAAGTCTTAAACATTTTACACATTCCTTTCCAAATAAGTATCATGCTTCTATGGGAACACTAATAGATTTTGCTTAGTTACTCCCCCTCCCCATTTCACTTATATTTTAAAATATTATGTAATGACAATGTTCCCATTCCTTTTTAGTTCAATTCTCTCATATTTCATTTCATTTATTTTTAAAAAATTCAATAAATTACATTAAATATTTTATCCCATTTTATAATAATATGTTGTTCCAATTTTCTAACATTATTTCAAATACAAATAAAACAATACAGTCTTATGTACCTTTCCAGAATCTCTTTTTCAGCTTTATTTTTACCCATTATCTCTAAATAAATCCTGTTTCTTTACATTTTGTTTCAAACCTTTGTAGCTTCTCTTCCCTTCCTTCCTCCCTTGCTTCTCCACTCTACCCTTTTTACCCCCTTGTCTCTTAATCTCCACCCTCTTCTGTATTCCTCTTTTCTGTTGCTTTCTGACATTATGTCCATTTTTTACCTTATTTTTCCCTTTTTTGGTCGTTTTTTTAAGTCTTAAATTCTCCATTCTCTTTCCCCCTCTCCCCTTTCTTCCCCAGATAAAGTTGCTTGTTCATTAAAGATGGTTTCTTCTTCATCCCAATCTTCTTGTTCTTGTAGTTTCTCATATGTAGAAATCACCATTTCTAAAAAATGAAAAACGGAGCCAAAAGAGCCCTTCCCTTCTTGTTCCTCTTCTTTATATTTTATAAATTCCATTTTCAGTTCATCCACAAGTAATGCCATTGTAAAAATTTTTTTAAACAACTCAAATGATTTTAATCATTCAAATAAGAATTTCCAAAAGTCCCAAAGTCACCAAGCAATCCAAATACACACAGTCTATTTCATTTAACACTTTCTTCTTCTTTTTTCACTTTCTCTTCCTGGGGTTCCAGTTAAATGTATCTTTTAGAAGTCTTGTTATGATTTTGTTCTAGTTTTTTAAATTCCAAGCAATCTCCTCCAGCCAAATCTTAATCTTAATTCTTATCCTCCCCCTTCCCACTTATAGCTTAAAAAAAGTTTTTTTCCAGTGTTCAGAAATCTTTATTGTCCCCTTGGCTTTAATTTTCCAGTTTGATTATCTGCTGATGCCAAAGTGGGTTTTTCCAATTTCTCATTCATCTGCTGTCAGGGTAAGGAAGGAGAGTGAGAAAAAACAAACTTTCCCTTTTCACTTTCATTCGCTGCTTCTAGATCTGCTTAGGGAGCGATGTATCTTTTTCCAAAATTTAAATTCCAGGATATCTTGGATGCTGCTTCTCATCCCGGTCATCCAAAACTTTCACTTCTCAGCTTTCTCCTGCACATTCTTTTCCAGATGAAAGCTTCTTTGTGGCGGCCATTTCTGACCGCCACTCTGCCGCTTTTGGAAAAGGGAGTTAAGCCAGCTGAGGAGGGGGGTGCAATTCCCCCCCGACCCCTGCTAGGTCTCCCCTGTCTTCAGATACCTCTACGGGGTAGCTATAGCCCCAAAGCCAGTTGGCTAGGGGCACTCCAGTGGCGAGTGCAGCAGAAACTGTGCACAATCGTGGATTCCCGCCGCCGAGTCTTGCAAAGCGGAAGTTTCTTTTTCTTTTTGGTTAAGTTTTATTGAATTTTAAGGACAAACAAAAACAAACAAAACATAAAAGCATCCAACTTTCTTCCATAAGTTTCTTACAAACAGCGTGTCGGTTGGTTTACAAAATTTTTGTGCATCAATTTCATAGTCTCAATAACAGTTACATTACATAATAACTCATATTATCAGAAATTGAATATCCTAGTATTATTATTAATCATTTGACTATAATTTTGCTCATTCATACTTTGCGAGATAGCTACACTTAGTTTATTTTATAACAATTCATATAGTCCTCCCAAATCTATCCTAAAACATTTTATATATGTAATAATAATTAAAAAAAGAAATACATCTTTATATATTCATTATTTTCTATAATTCTACATATTCTATTACTATATTTTGTTATCTAGCCATTGATAGAAAAGGTTCCAAATTTTGTAAAATTGTTTATTCTCTTGTTCTCCAATTTCAAATGTCAAATATCAATCTACTCATTTCAGCATATTCTAGTATTTTCTTGATAGTTTCCTCCTGCAATGGTATTTTCTCATTTTTCCAATTTTTAGCAAATACAATCCTAGCTGCTGTTAATACGTTTACAATCAAATATTTTAAATCTTTGCTGTATCTATCAGGTAGAATTCCCAATAAAAATATCTCTGGTTTTAAATCTATATGCTTTTTAGTCATTTTTTCCAACCACGTGTGGATTTTATCCAATATTTTTTAAGTTCACCCTTTTCATTCAAAGTTTCCCCATATCTAACTGTTTGTTCCTTCTTATATGTTATAGGATAAGAAAATGCTTCAATAGTCGATAACCAGTCTGGAATTTTCAAATAGCATTGTCTTTTAATCTTCTCCCAATTTAACCACAGAGACTCCCATATATGATGTCTTCTAAGATAACCCTGTATTTTAGTTCCTTTATACCATAAAAAGGCATGCCACCCCAACAACAAATCATGTTCTTCTAATGCCAACAATCTAGTATTTCTTAATGTTATCTATTCCTTAACCCATGTCAAGTTTGTAGCTTGGTAGTACAACTCCCAATTAGGCAGACCAAATCCTCCTCTAATTCTAGCATCTTGTAAGAGTTTTAGCTTTATTCTCGCTTTCTTACCTTGCCATATATATTTCAACAAATTTTGTTTAAATCTTCAAAGTAGTCCTTTCCAAGCCTAATTGGTATTTTTTGAAACAAATATAGAATTCTGGGTAAAATATTCATTTTGATTGTTGAAATTCTCCCTATTAGTGACAATTGTAGGTTTTCCCATTTCATCAAGTTTAGTGCTATCTGTTGTTTAAGTTTAATGTAATTGTTCTCTTTTAATGTACTACATCTTGCTGTCAAATGTATCCCCAAGTACTTAACCTTATTCGTGACTTGAATTTTCAATACATCTGCCAATTCTTCTTTTTGTCTTAGTAACATATTATTTGTCAAAATCTTTGTCTTATCTTTGTTTATTTTCAAGCCAGCCACCCTGCCATATGCCTCTATCTTTTCCAATAGTTTTGGTGCTGTTTCTAGAGGGTCTTCTAAAATAAAGGCCAAGTCATCCGCAAAAGCTTGCAATTTAAATTCTTCCTTTTTAATTTTCATTCCTTTTATACTCTTTTCATCTCTAATGTTTCTATTTAACACTTCCAGAGTTAATATGAATAGCAAAGGTGATAGTGGGCAACCTTGTCTTGTACCTTTTCTTATATTGATAGAGTCTGTTAATTCTCCCTCGATCATTACCTTTGCCGTTTGCTTATAATATATGGCTTATATTGCTTGAATAAATTTTCTGGCAAAGCCCATCAGTTCCAGTAATAATAACATGAATCTCCAGTTCACATGATCAAATGCCTTTTGTGCATCTAAAAAATATCAAAGCCATTTGTTTTTCTGGGTGAGCCTCATAATATTCCAAAGTGTCCAATATTACTCTCATATTATCTTTAATTTGTCTCTTTGGCAGAAATCCATTTTGGTCAGAATGAATAAAATTATTTAAATATTTTTTGAGTCTCTCTGCCAATATTGAAGCGAAGATTTTATAATCTGCATTTAATAAAGAAATGGGTCTATAATTCTTAATTTGTAATGGATCTTCTTTTGGAATAAGTGTAAGATAGGCTTCTGACAATGTTTTAGGTATCTTCTTCGTTAGCATAACTTCATTCATGACTTCTAGCAATGGGAGGTTCAACGATACTTGTATTGTTTTATAGAATTCTGCCGGAAGTCCATCTGGGCCTGGTGCCTTCCCATTATTTTGTTTCTTAAGTGCTTCGGTTAACTCCATCGTGGTTATATTGCTTTCTAACATTTTTTCAGTCTCTTTAGGTGTCTTAGGTAGATTAGCATTCTGTAAATACTGTTTAACTCTTTCCTCATCAATATTCTCTTGCTCATATAATTTCCCATAAAAGTCTCAAATGATTTCCTTCTTCTCTTTATTTCCATGGCAAACTTGACCTTGATCATCTATTAACTTCAGTATTTTCCTTGATTCTTTTTCCTTTCTCAATTTGTATGCTAACCATCTACCTGGTTTGTTTGCATCCTCAAAATAATTCAGTTTAGCACTTCTAATTTTCTGTGCTAATTCTTCTTTCTCGATTAAACTCATTTTATGTTTAATTGTATCCAGTTTTAGCTTAATGTCTTTTTTCTGTGGCATTTTCTGTAGTTCTTTTTCGAGTCTTTTATACTCATTTTCTAATACTCTCATTTTCCGTGGCTTGCCTTTTCCTAATGTTCCTTTTCCTTGTGTAGTCTATTATCAAGCCTCTAGCATATGCCTTCATTGTGTCCCATATGTTCTGGATTGAAGTATCTTCTTTTTTATTTTCTCTAAAGAAAAAAGCCAATTCTTTCTCCCTCTGCTGTATAAAATCCTCCTTTAGAATAGTATTATTTAACGTCCATCTCAAACTTCTTTTTTGTCCTTTCCATTTAATTGTCATTGGATTGTGGTCTGCCCAAGTACTTGTTTTGATATTTGTTCTTTGAATATTAGATATTAATTCTGTTAAAGTCCAAATCATATCTATTCTGGACCATGTTGAATGTCTATTTGTGTAAAAAGTGTATTGTTTGGTTTTAACATTTCTTTCTCTCCATATATCTTTTAAATTTATTTCATCTATTATTTTAAAAAAGGATTTTGGGAGAGTCTTTCTATTTTGCTTTGTTGTTGTTGTTGTTGTTATATAGTCCAGTTTATTGTGTACAATTCCATTGAAATCTCCCATCATAACTACACTGACATAGTCCAGTTCAATTATTTTCATGTGTAATTTTTTATAAAATTCTTCTTGTTTATCATTCGGAGCATAAATTGCAATCAAGAGTATTTTCATATTATTGTCCATTATTTCCACCATTAATACTCTTCCGTTTTCATCAGTATAAATCAATTTTGCTAAAATGGTCTCTTTAATATATAAAACAACTCCTCTTTTCTTATATTGAGTCAAAGAAGTAAATATTTTCCCTAATTTTGGCTGTATCAACAATTGTTCATATTGTTTTTTAATATGTTCTTCTTGTAGACAAATTATATCAAATTTTAGTTTCTCTAATCTGTGAAAAAAATTCCTTCTTTTAAAAGCTGAATTAAGTCCATTTATATTCATTGTAATCAGTTTTTTCTCTTCCATAATTATGCTTTATAATTAGGTTTGGCAGCTCTCGTAGATCTTGGTTCACGTTATTCTTTAGTCTCCACCGATCCACCTACTGCGCCTTCTTCTTTTTCAGTCTCCATTTGGTTGTCTTGGAATTCAATTAGTGAAATCTCTTTTTCTGCCTCCTCTCTCCTTCCAAAAAATTCTGCATAGAATAATTCTGCTTTCTCAATTGAATCAATTCTATATCTCTGTTCTCGCCATGTAAACATTAACCTTCTGGGATTAGCCATCTATAATTCACCTCTTTTTTCAATAGCATTTTAGTCAAAAATCGATATTGTCTTCTCATCTCTCTCACTCTTCTGGGTATTTGCTTTAAAACCACAATCTCCTTGCCTTTGTATTTCAATGTTTTCTCTCTTACCACTTGTAATATTTGTGTTTTAATGGCTTTTTTTGTAAATCTGATATGAACTTCTCTTGGTAGATTATTTCTCATTGCATATCTTGTAAAAACTCGGTATACCTCATCTACTCCATCCATCATCTTCTTTTCTGTTATTTCCAAAGTTTCAGCCAATATTTCTATCATTATCTCAGCTATATTTTGTCCTTTTTCTTCCTCTATGTTTGAAATCTGAGGTAGAATTCTGATCTGTCCATCTCCCATTTCAGCATCCCACTTTTATCTTGTTCAACCACTGTTAATATGATATCGATATCTCTAATCTTCTTGTCTCTTTGTTTATCTTCTTCAATTTTTTGGAATCTCTCATCATACTTCACTATCATTTGTTGAATATTCTCCACCTTTTCATCAGTTTTCTCTGTTCTTTGCTCAATGTTTTCTATTCTCTTTTCAATGGTATCTGATTTTATTTTAAGGCCTTGGATTCCTTGCATAATCATCTGTAGAGTCACTCTTTCTTGATCTTTATCTTGCTTTAACATTGTCTTAATTGAACGTTGTCCTCCAGATGGAAGGGAGGCAGAAGTAGAAATTGAGGAGCCAGAAGCTATAAACTTCCTGCTCATTTTAAACAATTCAGGATCTTCAGGTTCTTTTAAACCCTAATCCAATTATGAAATAGCCAATTATAATCCAAAATGAAAAATAAGAACGGTAGAGAGAAAAACCCAATAATAATAAAAAGAAAAGGAGAAAATAATTCTTCAGGTTCTTCTTAACTTTGATCCAATCAATAATTAGGTAGGAAGGAAGGAGAAAAAAAAAAGTTTAAAAAGAGCAAAAAAATAAAAAAAGATAAAAGTAATTCTTCAGGTTCTTCAACACCTTAATCCAATTGAGAATTCTCAAATTAAAAAAAAGCATATTGAAAAACAAAAAATCCCAAAGAAGAAAGGAAAAAAAAAAGAAAATTTTGTGGCTTTCCCTTTAAAATACAAAGCAAAGATGAAAATATTAGAAAAATAAAGGTTTTAAAAAGAAAACATGGACAGTACAGCTGGTAAGGGGGGTGGTGACACAACTTAAGAAAATAAAAAAGACACATTGCACTTTATTTAATTATCCAAGGCTCTTGTCATAGCTCTCTCCAAGCTTCAAAGCCAAGTTTCAATTGTTGATAGAAATCCAGAAGAACACCTGCAATAACACTCTTCCGTGCTCTTCCCTCTATCTTATCACATAGCAATGTCCTTGAAAAAGAATTTCAGAGCTTTCTTTCTCAGCTTCATCTAAAATATTTTCAAGCCTGTAGTTGGCAGTGTTACAAAGTTTCTTTATTCTCACTCTCCTCCTCCTTTCCCAGACAAAACGTAATAAAAGTAAAAAAAAAAAACAAGTATAACTTAAGGGAGCCTCTAAACTAAAGTATTACAAAGTCAAAAAAGTAGAGAAAAAATAGATATAAATAGAGAAAAAACCAGTCCAGTTAGCAAGTGCAACGTCACGATAGAAGTCCAGCCATAAGAAAAAAGAAAAAAAAAACATAAAGCAAAGCCTTGCTTTGACACTTCTGTTTAAAAACCGCAGCTTATTCAGTTCTGTCAAAACTTTTACAGATACTTTTTCCCCTTAGGGTGTCCTTTAAAGTCCTTTTAAGTCTTAGAATAATAAAAGAAAAATCCTCACCAAACCAACACACTTTCTCTTTCAGCCTCTTCCGTTCGGAGCTGTCCCAACTTCAGCAGCTTTGATGGCTGTCTCTCTGCTGCTGGCAAAAAAGGCTTCTCCTGGCTCAACCAGGGACTTTGCAATATTCCTGGGATCTACAGGACGCGCCCTTCACTATCACCATCTCTTCGGGACGGATTAGATCCGTTTGGACCATCCAGGGGCAAAGATATCAGTTGCAATCTCAGACCTCCAAGATTACATGCAGTATCGTCGCGACGCCCCCCGGAAGTTTCTTTTTATCACTAGAATCTTACGGTTAAGGTTTGATAGCAGCAAACCACCATCCACATCAAGACTAACATTGAACTGTGTTTGAATATGCTCTCAGAGTAAACAGGGTTTGCTTTTGTCTAATCTAAGGAGTGGTTATGGCCACATTTACAATCTGATTCCGAGTATTGAGTTGTGGTGGTACAGTGGTTAGAATACAGTTCTGTAGGCTAACTCATTGCTCACTGCAGTAGTTCCAAGTCTCACCAGCTCAATGATTTAGCCTTCCATCTTTCCAAGGTGGATAAAATGAGGACCCAGATTGTTTGGGGCGATATGCTATAAATCACTGTGAACCGGTATATAAATCTAGGTTCAATTGCTATTGTGGCTTGAAAGAAATTTAATTTGTTCCATAATCAGAATGATCTGTTTATAAAAAATCTGGATGACTGTTACAAGTAGTCTTTTATTTATGACCATATTGGAATTCACCCATTACAGTTGTAAGTCATGATGTTGATAAAGTGGGTCACTGACTTTATCTGACTGATGATCTGACTAATAAAGTGGGTCATTGACTGTCTTGAATTTACAACTGCTTTTATGGTGTCATAAAGCAAAGTCATTATTTTCCATGGAGCATTTCTCCCCCAAAACTAGAAATAAACTCAATTTTTAAGCAAAAATTTAAAATATGATCTCATGACAGCAGGATGCAAAGTGCTGTGAAAGCTGGTTAGCATGCAATATGACTGTGAGGCTGGCTTTTGGAAGTTCAAAACTGGGTAGTAATTACCTTTTGGAATAGATCTGTTATAACTTCAAATAGTCACCAGGTGGCTGATTGTAAGTTGAGGAATACCTCAACAAATAGGTATGTTGTCATTTAATATTAATTGGACTCCTGTAGCTCAGAAGTGGAGCCTTATCCTGAAAATGTGTACATTTGGCCCCTATTATTTTTGGGAAAATCTCACAGAATAGTTTTCAAGTAGTAAAAAAAGTTACAAACCCTCTTAGATCTGGAGAATCATCAATGTTTGACTTCTATGCAATAAGAAAGGCTGGCTGAAGTTTAAAATGAGGTATCTTGATTGGATCACTCTCCCAATAATGGAGTTAAAATGATCTAGAAGAGTTCCAGTTCTTACTTGTGTACAGAGACTCTTTGAATTCAGTTGCAAGGGTGTTTTTTATCAGCTGTTGTGCTGAATAACTCCATTTATTCTTCCATTGAGATAAAGTGGGGAAAATATTGGAGAGGAGTAAGAAAGAGGTTTTTGTTTACATGTTTATAAAGCACATTCTTAGTGAAGCCAGTCCATAGAAGCCTGCAACAAAATGTGGTAAATAACAATACATCCAAATAAAATATGTTGAATTTCATAAAACATGGCAACATTTTAATGGAATAAATCATAATTAATGGAGCATATAAAAGGGCAGAAAAATATGAAAAAATAATAAAAAATGATTTACTTTTTTAATAAAATCTTCATTATGCAACTAAGTTTTTGTAGTAGCAATAAAAGAAGCAGAAATGTAGTCAGTTCAGTTCTTCGCAGCATGTTAATTAAACTAGGAAAAGTCTATGTATAAGTAAAAATAAAGTTGGTCTAGTAGTCATTTTAAAATGTTCAGATGTGTCTGTCATCTGTTTCTCACCCACCCATTCCACCCCTGATTTGGGTTGCAATCCCAAGGAAAAGTTCAATATTCTTTTTTCTTTTTCCTTTTCTTCTAATTTTTATTTCAGTTTTATGATCAAGTATATATCAGTAGCCTTTGTAGCATTTCCATATTTTTGGAGCTGTTGTTGGAATGACTTGAACAACCATAAAAGTTTGAAAAGTATGATATGGTGGTCATAGCAGCCAATCTGAAGACCTCTACTATGGTAGAGATATATCCACAGAATTTGTAGTCTCATCAGATCTTAAAAGTTCCAAGCTTACACATGATTAATACATTTTGTGTAAGTTATGTCAGATTCAGTGGGATTTGGTTTTGATGATCAGCAAGAACAAGAAAGGGAAATGGGAAGAGCAGGTTGAAAGATTGCTATGCATATGTGATAGTTTTAAGACAGCAAAAATGAAGGGTTACACATATTTGCTGCATGTTCCAGTATATATCAATTTGTTTGTCTCTCTGTGTTTTATGGGCCTTGATTCTTGATGACTATGTAGGATTGAAAAATGTACTTGCTAAATGTGCAATTGTAACAAAGCAGTGTAGCAGTGTATTTATTCAGAAATGAATTCTCTGCACTCAGTGAAGCTTCTTCCTTGACAAATATGTTTAAGGATGCCTACTCACATTACTATTGTGGCTTGATTTTACTGTGTTAAATATAACTTGTTCTCAGATTCTGTTGTAATCTTAATTAGGAGAGATAACAATGGTAACAATAAAATGTAATAATTTTAATATTATTAAAAAAAAATTGCAGGTTTAACTTTAGTTGTTCAGGAGCCACATATTCAAATTAATGCAATCAAGACCAGTACTGAAAAAAAATCAAGAAATGCAGATTGTGCAAACAGGATAAACAACAGATCAGATAGAAAAATTGCACAAACTGACTATAAATAATGATGCAATACAGTAACCAACGTGATTCACTGAATCATTTGCATAAATTATCATTATCAGAAGGTTACAAACATTGATCACATGACTGTGGGACATTACAACCATCATATATTTGAGTCAGTTGTCAAGCAACTACATTCTGATCATGTGATCCTAGAGATACTGCAATGGTCATAAGGGTGAAAAACAGTCGTAATTCACTTTTTTAGTGCTGTTGTAACTTCAAGCAGTCTACCAAATGAATGGTTATAAGTCAAGGACTATCTGCATGTGAAACATCAAAAAATACCTCACAGGAAGCATTCATCTATTTGCAGCGATGGTCTTCAGGTGGCTTTTTCTTTGTAGTACAAAAATGCTGATAATTTTCAATACATCCCTAGAGGCGAGCGATGCTTCGGGCAAACACTAAAATAATAATGAAAAAATCTTAATCCTTTTATTTATAAAGGGTGATTAAAGCAGTAATCAGGTGATCACACAACAAAGCGGTTTTGCAAAATACCACTATTCCATTTCATAGGACCTCCATTGCCTCTGCTAGAGAGTTATCAATATCAGGAAATAATTGGACATTTAAGATGAGAGATTAAGGGGATTGCAAGTTAAAGCACTGAGAATTCAATTATAAGAGTAGAATGCTGTGACGGCACCCTGAACTCACCCAACATGAAACAGATGTTTTTGTTCATTCTTTTCCTCCTCCTGCATATGTGTTTATATAGCCAAGATAAGTTAACACACACTTTAAATGATATATTAACTTTCCCTAAATATCTGTGTGTGTTTTTGAAGATAAGGTAATGATTCTCTCAAGTCAAGCATGAGAGACTTTTGTTCTTAGCAAGCCTACAGAAGTGGTTTGCCATTTCCTTTTTCTGTGGAATTTTTTTTTGACTTTCCAATTTAGCCTTTCAGATGTAAGTTTTCCTGGTGGTTTCCCATCCAACCACTAATCAGGTCCACCCTACTTAGCTTTGTTTAGATCAGCCATGGCTGAGCTGGTACGTCTGCCTATTTAATCCCATTCCTCTATGCACATACACAGACCACATGATATAGATATAAATGTTTCAGTCCCATGGATTAATTGGATGTGTAGTATGTATTTATATGGGTATTTTCCCTCCTCTATTCAATTGTGTTGATTCTCAGAAGCTACCTGGACAAATTTCTGCAGTTTTTTTTTTTTGCAGAAAAATGGTTTGCCATAGCCTCCTTGCTAGAATTGAGAGAATGTCATTGGCCCAAGATCACCCAACTAGCTCTGTTCTTAAACCAGATCTAGAACTCACAGTCTCCTGTTTTCTATCCTGATTCCTTTACTCCACCCCACTGGCTCTCTTTGATACTTTCCATTACAGCACTAGTAAGTGGGATGTACATCAGCTATGTTCAGATGTAATAATATCACAGATTCTGTTTTTGGAGGAAAAAGTGCAAACAGATAGTCCTTGGCTCAGAACCATAACTGAGCCCACAATTTTGCCCATGTCATGATGGTTGTTAAGCGCTAAGCATCCAAAACGTGGTATGTAACTGCATGCATTTGTGTAGGGGAATGTTGGATCTGAGTCTTAAGAAGCTTTTTTGGAATCTATTGTAACTTTGAACAGTTACTATGTGACTGGGTCACAAGTACCTCTAGTCTTTTAGAACTGAATATCATCAGTCCTTAAATTCTTTGCCATCCTGATGCTATCCCATTGCTCTTAAAGGGAGAAATAATAGTAAACTTCTCATAACCATCAGTCAGTCTGTTTTTACTTTCTGCAGGTTTATCATAGCTAAGTTATATGATATAGCTTTCCCTTTTTGCATTAATTAAACCCCATCTTGGGCTCCCTATCCCATTCTTAAAGCACAGTTTAAGTAGGATTCAGACAACTGCAAGAATTTCAGATAAGAAGAGTGAGAATGATCAGAGGATCATGAAGTAAGATTGAAGAAAGTGGGCATGTTTAACCAGGAGGAGAGACAATTGACTGCTAGTAAGGTAATACTCTTCATTTATCTGAAAATATGTCAAACAGAAAATAGTTAAGATCTATGGTGTGCATTTATAATAAAATATGTAAGTTGTAGAAAGGCAGATTTCAGATCCTAACTCCCACGAACAGTTCAACAGTAGTACCAATTACCCAAAGAGATGGTGGATCTTTTTTCACAAAAGGTTGGACAGTCAATTGCATAAAGACTTTGATTTCAATTCCTGAACTGAATTGGGGATGGTATAAATGGATCTCAGTGACTTTAGGTTTCCTCTAAGTCCTCAGCTTCAGTGTGATCTAAAATCAAATTAATTGGCCTGCCCATCATAACCTGGTATCATGAGCCTCATTTTGCCATTACATATTCATGCCTTTTCTTGACCTATCTGTCAGAAAGTCATTAGAATTGGAAACTAATTCACTGTGGCTTAGTTATAATTTTGTTGAAATTAATCCATACTACCAGGAGTGAAAACATGCCAGTTCCATAAAGTTTAATTTGAAAATAGCATCTTTCTGGTGATTACAGTGTGAATAGATTGGGATAACATAGCAAGTTATTAGAATCTAAAATGGAAGTTGAGAACATAAGAAAGAGCCTTGTCAGCAAGTGGCTACATCAGTGTTTTTCAACCTTGGCCCTTTTAAGAGGTGTGGACTTCAATTTTTGAATTCTGGGGTGTAAGTCCACATATTTTCAGTTCTTGGATTTTGAGAAGTAAGTCTACACCTCTTAGAAAGGCCAAGGTTTAGAAACAGTGGGCTGCACATAATTAGAAAGATTATAGTCAGCCTCTAGAATTTAAAATGCCTTAAATGTAACAATGACTTAATCAGCCTTCATCAGCCTCTTGTTCTCCACAGATATGTTGAGTTGCAACTCCCAGAATTCCAGACTGATACATTTGCAGAAATTATGGCCTTTTGGCTCTTTGGTCAAAGGTATAGCTTCCTGGAGTTCATTTTCTAAAGTTTTTGCTTATTTTAAGATTACAATAATAGCAACTACAATGTATAGTTTTATTTTAGTCAAGATGCTTGAAGTAAGATCAGTTTGATAGATGGACCTAGTTATCATCAGAGTGACAAAAATGTGCATTGTGATATCATAATGTAAGTTAGTCTCTTATATACTTGTATTTAATGTTGTAATGCAAAAACAGAACAGGCAGAGTTCACACACAATGCTGCGATGCGAATTTCATTATATACATGTCACACCAGAAAACTTGAGGAAAGCTAGGGAAAATTTAAATTTATCACTTATATTAAAGAGAGGAGTAGATTTGCTTTAAGAAGGCTTTTCACATTTGAGTGTAGTTTCAGAATATTCTGTTATCATGCTCTTTTAGTTAACTGTAAAATCAAATGTAAAGAGCTTCAGTGAAATTTTTTCTTATGTACATTTTATGCATTTCACTCTTTTGCTAAATATATTTTGAGGTAATTAATTAACTGGTAGAACGGTGCAAAAGTTTGATCTGGAGATTAGATTCAAAGTGGTTTATTCTTAATTAGGGTAGAAAAAAATAAATAAACTTCAGTTTATCAATCATTTCAGATCAATAGCCCAAATTATTCATTCAAATGGGACTGGAGACAAAACCCATACCAAATCTTCTGAAAGATGCAGGGCTCATCGTCCATGAAAGAATAAGATCTGACCAGGTTTTCCCTTTGTTGAGCCAAGTGCAATTCTAAAATTCTTTTAGATTTCTCTGTTCGTATTATATAAACCTAAAAAGTGCATTTTCACCCTTGTGTTTGGCACCCTTGTCCCACCAAAGGAAGGTTTGTTGGATATATTTGCTACCTTGAATTATTTATAAAAACAATAAAGGCAGGATATAAATAAAATGAAAGTAATAAATTATGTAGCCTGAACAGTAAGATATCTTCTTGTACTCTCAATATTAATTTACATATTTTTCCCTCTCATAATATCATTTTCATTTATAGAATTGCATCATTTTGTTGTGTGCATATTTCTCTTACATTTTCTTTTGTACTTTTAGTTGTTTAAGGCCCTGTCACACTGCCCAGCGGATGCAAAATGGACACAATGGACGAGAAAAATGTTCCATCCGTTGTTATCCGCTCTCAGAAGGGGCAAAAATTTGCATAGCCGGAGTGGATAATACGGACGCGGGGAGGACGCAGAGCGGATGGAAAGCGGATGCGGAACGGAAGCCCAGTGGATGGAAGCGGATGGGAGCGGATGGCACATCCCTAGGCTTCCGGGGGGGCGCAGCAAAGCGGACGCGGACTGGATACAGCGGATGCAGAGCGGACGCCGAACGGATGAAGCGGATGCACAGCAGAAGCCTAGCGGATGCCGAGCATTAATTGCGCATGCGGGGAGGATGCATTGCGTCAGCCCCGCGGATATAACGGAAGCAGCTCGGAAGCAGGTCGCCATTCAGAGGAAAGACCTGCTTCCAGACACATCGACTGCCTTGCCTGTCCTGCCTGCATGTCTGCCTGCAAGCCTCCCTGCCAGCCTCCCTGCCAGCCTCCCTGACAACCTTGCTGTCTGCCTGCCTGCCAGCCTTGCTGCCAGCCTTGCTGTCTGCCTGCCTGCCAGCCTTGCTGCCATCCAGTCTGCCTGCCAGCCTTGGTGCCTGCCTGCCTGCCAGCTTTGATTCATGCCTGCCTGACAACCTTGATGCCTGCATGCCTGCCAGCCTTCCTTCCAGCCTTGGTGCCTGCCTCCCTGCCAGCCTTCCTGCCAGCCTTGGTGCCTGCCTGCCTGCCTGCCAGCCTTGGTGCCTTCCTCCCTGCCAGCCTTTCTGCCAGCCTTGGTGCCTGCCAGCCTCCCTGCCAGCCAGCAACCCCACAACCATGCTGAAGCACAGCAAGCCTCAGCCATCTGCTGCCAGCCCTTGCAAGAAGGACAGGGCTACCATCCCGCCCCCTGGCCCTCATTCTGGTTCTGCTGGGGCTTCTCCAGCACGGGCTCGCTGTTTTGGGGCTGGGGCTTCTGCTGCTTCTGCTTTTGGAGGAGCTGATGACAAGCACTCCAGCACTAGCCACCTCCACAGCACCTGGACCCTTCACCCCTGAGACTGAGTGACCAAGAGGAGTGCCAGAGACTCATTTTTGTTTTGTTTTGTTTTGTTGTTAATAAAGTCTATTTTTGATTCATACACTTGCTTCATTTCTTTTTTTTAAATAAAGTCTTGGTGGAAACTTTTATAAATGGTTTAAGCCTTTGCATGCTTGTGAGATGGGTTAAGATAGCTGTGGGTTGGGCAGGGATACCTTTGGGATGGGTAATAGCTGTGGGATAGATAAACCTCCAGTGCAAGCATAGTGGGACTGTATGGTCCAACCTCCCAGGTGCCACACCTATGGCCCTTTATTATCAATAATAATGTAATCAATCATCCACACATGTCAACATAAACACAACTCTTTATTAAATGCCCTGTTCATTGTAGGCCCACCCAACATACATGGCCCAATCTCATCCGTGTGATGAGACAGGCTGAAGGAAGCATCCATTAATCATCTATCATCCTGTCTTGCCACACCACTGTTCCAGGTGGGGAGTTGCACCAGTGTTTCAGGAGGTTGCGCTGCTTCTTCCCTTCACGTGAGGCTCTGTTGGGGCCTTGCACATCCTGAGTGTCTGAGGTTTCGCCCTTGCCTCCATTCCCCAGGCTCCATGTCCCCATTGCCTTGTTGGAGGTCCATGAGCCTGTTCTGCAAGACTGGGTAGTGGGTGCGCATGAGATTGTGCAGGATGCAGCAAGCTTCCATGATCCTCCTCATGGTCTCTGGGCGATGCTGCATGGTGGTGAGAAGTACCTGGAACTTGTTGGCCAGGATGCCAAAGGCGTTCTCCACCACCCGCCTTCCCCTGGACAGCCTGTAGTTGAAGATTCTCTCTTCATGGGTGAGGAGTCTGGAAGCGTAGGGCTTCATGAGGTAGGTTGTGAGGGAGAAGGCGTCATCCCCCACGATGAAGTAGGGCACATCTTGTGTGTCATTGGGCAGGGGTTCTGGATCTGGGAAGCCCACAATGAGGTTGCGTTCCAGCTCCTCCTTGAGGTGACTGGCGTTGTATACCTGGGCAGCAGATGCGAGTTGCGCGGATACAGAAAGGATGCCTAGCGGATATAGTGGATGCATAACAGATGCATAACGGATGCATAGCGGATGCGTAGCGGATGCAGAATGGACGAATTGGATACATTTTCTGCGCAAAAGTTTTGTGCAGCTCAAAACTTTCTGAGCGGATGAAACGTCAATAAACGGATGCTGGACGGATAGAGAGGAAGCAAAACGGAGGCAGTGAGTACATCGCATTAACCAACGGATGGCAAACTTTTTTGTCCATTTTACATCCTCTTTGCATCCATTGGTGCAGTGTGAAATGGGCTTTAATTGCTGATTGTGATCACAGCAACTCCAACTCATTTATCACAATGTTCCATATATCTATTTAAGGATTAAAATGGGGTACATATTTCATTTCTTCCTTTTTAGATAAAATTTTATTTTTTTTATTTTTAATGAGATTGTGTTTATCAGAATGGTGAAGGTAAACTTGAAACCTGTAAAACACACCTCTAAATTTCATTACCAGTTGCATTATAGAAACTATTGTTGTCCCATTGTTACCATTTCGCTGCCAGAAAAGCACTACAGGGCATAGAAGTCCTACGTTTCTCAAATACAGATGTCGGGTAAAGTTCTTAATGGAAGATCTGGTGGCAAAGAAGGAGGCAGATCCAGGATGAAGAATGAATAAACAATTTGATTGCTTGTAATTAAATATTAAGAGAATTGGTAAAATAAGCAAGATTATAGCAGACTTTGAATAACGGACAAGACATTACTTTTTAAGTTCAAAAATGAATTTTGGAGAAAATAGACATAGAAGAAAAGGAGTAAGAAAAAACTGTATTGAAAGTATAATGATTGTAGGAAGAAGAAACTAAATATAAGAAAGTAAAGTCATGATTTAGAAAATAGTTTAATTTCTCGCTAAAGGAAGTTAGGGTGAAAGCTGCATGGGACAGAATGAAAATAATTGTGTCTGAATAATACAAGTACAAATAACAGAATGATGTTTGTACGAACTAGTGGGAATAATGAAAAAATTAATTGATGGAAGAATGAAGTGAAAGATATTGAGAAAAATGCATATTACTATGAAAATGAGAAAGTGATATATGGAAGAACTGAAACAAATAAAATGCCAGAAATACTAGTATCCAAGAAAAATGATGGAAGGAAAGTCTAGAAAATGCTATAAGAATATAGAAATGAGGTAAGGCTGCAGGTATAGATGGTGTAACTGGAGAAATGTTAAGACACAAATATGATTTGTTTGTGGAATGTCTGAATGGTTTAACATTTGTGTGAAGACTCCTGTTTTGTCTGATAATTAGAAGAATCTATTGTTGTTCCTCTATGAAAAACGAAATGCAAAAATTAATCACATATTAAGTGTGTCTGGAAAAGTATTTGGCAAAAAACTTTAATCCAAAAGGTTAAAAAAGGGAAAAAGTAACAATATTTGCAAAGTGCAGTGTAGTTTTATACTAGGCTAGGATGTTTCGGGCATTAGTTGTTAATATAATTTCCTAAAGCAGGTGTACATTTTCTATAGATGTTTTCTAGATGACACATCATTTTATTTTCAACACATTATAAGAATAGATCTATTAGTAATTTTATTGGGCATGGGAGTATATTTTAGGTATGTTTGGCCAAAATTAAAACTGTGAGATTTTTTGAGGCACATTAATTAAAGCACAGGATAAAAAATAACAGCACATGGAGTGCCTCATTTAATGTTACACAGATTTAAACAAGGCTGAATAGTTATCTGGAATGATCCAAAGCAGTGGTGGGATTCCACATTTTTTCCTACTGATTCTTTGAGAGAGCACTTTGTGTGCGCGCACAGCACTCAAAAACTGCCCTCTGTGTCAGGGCTGGTGAGGTGAGTGGTTTTTTAGCTCAGCTGAGGCACGGCAATCTGTTCTGCCACATGAATCAGTTGAGCTAAAAAAACAAGGAAATATAGGACAGGAAAGGGCGGGGGCAAGTGGGTGGGGCCAGCCAGAGGTGGTATTTGCTGATTCTATGAACTACTCAAAATTTCCTCCACCAGTACACCAGAACTGGTCTGAATACCACCTCTGATTCAAAAACATTACAGTTATGGATCATATTTTTCAAGATAATGTTGTAATTTAAGGCAACTTTTCTCATCCTGAATTGGAATAGCAACATTACTTTAGAATGATGGGACTATAATCCAAAACCTCTGGTGGATGCCAGGATGAAGAAGGCTGTCCTTAAGACCTCAGACAGTCCTCTACCTATGATCACAATTGAGCCCAAAATTTCTGTTGTTATGTGAGACATTTGTTAAGTGAGTTTTGCCTTATTTTTATGACTTTCTTGCCACAGTTGTAAAGTGAGTCACTGCAGTTGATAAATTAATAACCTGATTGTTAAGTAAATGTGGCTTCCCCATTGAGTTTGCTTGTCAGAAGGTCGCAAACGATGATTACATGACCCTGGGACACTGCAACAATCATAAATACGAATTAGTTGACAAGCATGATCATGGAGATCCTGCAGAGATCATAACTGTGAAAAATCACATTTTTCAGTGCTGTTGTAACTTTGAATGGTCACTAAATGAACTGCTGTAAGTTGAGGACCACTTGTACTTTGATTTATCATGCTTTGTCAGTGTTATATATTTGGCTCTTGGAAATTTTCTGGAATTCATCAACTGTCTTTCACTTAAACTAATTCTCCTTAGAGATTTTCTGTGAGATATAAAGCTTTGAAGCTGGTTTGGACAGGATATTTATTCCCCGTTTATCCATTCTCCCTTGTACCTTACCTTGCACCTACACGAAAAAGAGAAAGTGGAAAGTTATATGTATAAATATTGGGAAAAGATTCATGAAGACTTAGAATAGGACCATCTCTAAATTGGCACCTTAGTAAAGCAACTATTTGCATGTCTGGTTTAGAAGATGTACTACTTATAATTTCTGCTATTTGAATCAGTATTTGGATCCTTTAATTAAAAATACTCATTTAAAGATTTGGAACTTTTATGTTGGAATCTCATCCAGAGTTATAATTTTTTTCTGATTAGTTTGTGTAGCAGTAGCTACTGATGCACCATAATTTTCCATGTCTTTAAGTTGATCCTAACAAACATTGTTAAAAACTTCTTCTAATGTGAAATTAATGTGCAGTAGGATTAATGGTTGAATAACAAGTATGGAGAAACTTAAGAAATAAATGTATGAGAAATACATTTCTTATCTGTCTCACAGTTGAACTAGATTGATGACTCATTCCATAACTGCTTCATATATATCTATCCTTGTCAATATGGTGAAGAGCAGTTTACACTGAATTACTGCAAGGTTATGCAGTATATTTGGCAGGATATGAATAACAGACAATAAATATCTTCATTTAAAGCATGTTATCTTCCTTTAGTATATTGCATGAGCAGGATCTGTATATGATTAGAATGTTATCTATTAATAACAAACATTCTCTCCAATAGTTACTGAATCAAACAAAAGTATTTCCCACGGCATCTGATCCAAACCATTGATTTCGGACGCCATTGATTTTGGACGCATTTTATATGATGATAACTAAATAGTAATTTAACATACAATGTGCATATAACAGTCTTTTATTTCATTGAAGTCCTACCAAATGGTGAGAAATATCTTATCATTTCCCTTAATCTTTCATTTTTTGATCAGGTGAAAGAGTACTGCAACTCTTTTTCCTGCTGTATTATTGACAATGACAACTAATTCAGCAGTACATGAATAAACAGTTGTACTTGGATCTTCTTCCAAAATTGGTCGGATTCTGTCATCATATGGCGAGCCTAAATATGTAGCAGCTCAAAAACTGCTGACCAAGTGGCTACATAGATTCATGGGTTTAAAAATGATGTTCTGCCCCTTTTCAATTTTGATTTAAGTAGCTAAAACGTCTCTTTACCTCAGTCTGGTTTACTTATTGGAGAGAGCAAACTAAGCATATATTGTGTTGGAAGAGAACAGAGCTCTTTGTCTCATAATAGAAGTTTACACAGCTTGTAGAAAGCTATTTCCCTTCCCATTTAGATCCCATTGCTCCACTATTTCATTTTTATATTTCTTTCGCAAACCCCTTCCCTCTTTTCAAAGCACCAGATTAGTATAGTGCAATAAAGCTATGCACTGCTTAGTGCCAGCATTCCAGAAAGAAAAAGAAACATACTGATTGTAAAATGCCTCAGGGAAAAAGAAATATTTTTTAGTTTTGTAAACTGATGTCTAACAAATAAACTGTCTGTAGGATTAGCAATAGTTCTTAATGTATTTTGACCTTCAATTTGGATTGTAATGGGGGTAGAGTTAATATCTTCAATCTTTGTGTGTGCATGTGAACTTCCATAGATATAAAAAACTGTAGGAAACAGGATATTGGACCAGAAACACCTAATTCAGAAGGATTCTTCTTCCGGTGACTTTTCTCCCTTAGTAAATGAAAGTTCAGAAAAATATCACTTTTTAATAGATGTCCAAACTTATACATTATTCATGGTTCAGTTAGTCATTTGACATGATACAGTAACTAGGGGTTCCTTGGGATGAAAAGCAAGCCAAAGTTTCTTTGGCTATTTTCTAAAACCATGATACAATGTCATTTAATGGAATGAAATTTAATGTTTGCAATATTTTCAGTGAGGGTTTTTTTTTTAAATATGTGTTTTTACCTATTTTTCAAGAATTCAAATCTGCTGCTATTTTTGCAATTGTACAATGCTTAGCTTGGTATGGTAAAGCCACATCTGATCATATAGCCCACATACTGTAACCCAAATAATGTTAATTTTATCTTCTCAAAATTACACCTTATGCTCCAAAAATTAAAGTTTTTTCTGCATGAATCTTATCTAGCTAAGTAAAAAATTATCCATGCAATCATAAACTAACACCAGAAAGCAATTATCTGAGTTTCAAAAATGTTTAAGTGAGTTTCACCAAGTCTTGTTTTGATTTGTTCTTCAGCATCAGCCACTGATTTGCTTCTGGGCTTCTGATATAACTCTCCCATTTCTCATGTGTATACACTCTGCTTGCTGCCTCTGTGACCTGTTTCATGCATCATTCTATTGATTAGGCA
Organism: Laticauda colubrina; assembly: GCA_015471245.1. NCBI lineage: Eukaryota > Metazoa > Chordata > Lepidosauria > Squamata > Elapidae > Laticauda > Laticauda colubrina. Next base: position 6,567,431 of record BLBF01000094.1, on the reverse strand, counting down.
TGTAGGAACACTGTGGTACTTGCATTGGTTTGTCAGTGAACTTCTTTATTTCTGCTGTAGTTAGTTTGCATGTCAAAGGTGATGTATGTATACCTTCAGACCAGTCAATCATCTCCAGCAGAGTGGTTGCTTTGGCATAGATTAAAGGTGTTTTTTTTACATGTACAGAAAAATCTTCCAGTGTGTCATCGTCTGTCCCCTCAAGTCAATTATCTTTTGCACACTAGCTCTCCTCTTCTGAATGTCATCTGAACACAAGAGTGTCTGGATTATCATTTTACTAAAAGCATACCATATTGAGCTCTGAATGGTTGGCAAAACAGCATCTACCACAACCTTCTTTTGCAGTTTGACTTCTGCAGCTGAAACAACACACGACAAAGTCTTTTAAGCCAGAAATATTTTACTTTGATGTTGAACCAGCAAGGGTAGTACACACCAATGATGTATTCCACTATCATTCTTAAGTTTTTAATACTTTTGCCTTTAAAGCCATGTTTTGAAACCCATATTTGACAAAGCCTATTTGCAATTGTCAACCAATGTGAATGGCTTACAAGGCCAATTTCCAGAAGAGCCAGATCTGTGGGAAGTTCTTCTGTCCTTACTACTTGTGTCATTCTATATCTATACGCTTGATCAGTAAAGAGATCCTTTACAACACTGTCTCTCAGTGAAATGAGAGGCTCACGAAATGATATTTTGGTGAATGAAGGACCAATGTCAAGTTCTGTTGCAGTGTCTAGCATGTTGCCAATTTTATCTGCCCATTTGTTGTTAGACAAGGTCTTCCCATCCAATTTTGTGATTACCTGTCATAGAGGTAACTCATTTTTGTAGAATGCATACACTAACTAGATTAATTTCCAGTCAAGGTTGACCTCTACCAGTGCATGGCACTACGTTCACAGTCATTTGCAGCATCTCCTCCAATGGCCTCCAAGCTTTTGTCTATGCCATTCTTCTTTATGAACTACACCAGATTATCTGCAATTAAAAATTGAGCAGGATTTCTGTTTTTGACCCTTTTTCTGGAGTAAAATTATAAAGATCTCTTCCACCCAGCTGATTCACACAGAATAATGTTCTTTGATGGTACCGGGGAATTGCTGATCTGACTTGTTTACTGTCAGCATAACATTAGTTGCATCTATATAGCCATTGAAGAAGATGTGTTCTATTTCTTCCTTCTTACAAAGCTTATCAAATTCTTGATCTTCATATTTTTTCCTGGGCTCTCTTGACTTTATTGTGGTCAACTACAAATCTCTTTTCTTCTTCAGTGATCAAGCCAGCATCTATGAAGGTGACTGTGATTATGGAAGCAGGGGTACATAGACCAACACCATACCTTATGCTCTGCATCGTAACATTTGTTATTTCTAGACAGAATTGTATTCTGTCTTTTCTTTTGAAGTAGAGAGCACGCATGTTTGATCTAAGGCCTCTTCAAATTTCTATCACATTCTTCTTCATCTTCATTATCAGTCATCTGTCCTTCATTTTCATAAGAGATAATTACTCAAAATGTCTGAAATACTTCTCTGCTTATATTTAGCAAGCCTATGTCTGTCATTGTCTTATCATTTTTGCCTTTTTTTAGTTGTTTTTGCTTGGGCACATCTGGCAAACCAACCTGGTGTAATCCAAAAGAACCAATCTTGTCTTTCTGACCTTTAATGAAAGCAAGTTCCTTCAATGGTATCTTCAACTCCTTTGGGCAGGTAGGTTAATGTGAGTTTCTTTTTTTTCAGGGAGCCAAGCAACCAAATTCAGTACACAGAACAATTTGACACTTGCAGTTGAAGATGTCAAACAGTTTGTTAAATTTCCTAGTGAAAGTCTCTTTGACATCTAACTTTCCTCTATCAAGAGATATGTTTTTGGCTAGATCCCAGCTCTCTTGGGTCTTATTCCAGATTGTCACTTGTGAATTTACAACAGAGGTCATAAAAGAATTATTCATTCATTTCCACTTTTCAATACTTTTGGATATATGTTTTTTGCAAGACTGGCTCCTGGGGAATTTCTAGCATCATCACTACTTTGTTCTCTTAACAATAGTCTATAACAGAGAATGTCTCACAATATTGGAAGTTCAGATGGTAACAAGGCCCAGTCTCAATGAAGCTGCTCATATGAGTGAATGTTCCCAGTCTTGTTCTATTTCTAGAAGCCATTACAGATCAGTTATTGCACTCACAGGAAATGAGGCTAGCAGTATTAAAACACTCTCAGACAAAATAATGTTTAACAAAAAGAAAAAGACAGCTGAACCTGTGAATTAAAACAAACAAAATGTGGTCCTAAAGGTACTTTTCAAGAGGCAATTGGATTTTCTAGTTTTTCTTTGAAGACTTTTTGCTTCTCATCCGAGAAGTTTCTTCAGGTCTGACTGGATGGTGGGGAAAAGAAGGATTCCCTGAAAGTTATAAAATTTGATACACTCTAGATGTGCATGACTCAGAACATATCTATTAGAAATTATCAGTATTTAAATGAGGTCAATACATCTGACCTCTCAAATCCAGAATATCAACCAGGTATTTGAAATATATTGGCTGGATATTTTACAGCTTTTTCAAATGAAAAAAAGAAAAATGAAATATCCAGACAATGTTGATCCTTTCCCTGCTTCAATGTTTTTTAAAGGATGGTTAAGAAGGTCCTCTCAGAGTGCTCAAAATCAAAATTATTTGTCAGTTTATGTTGAAAAATAATATAATATTAAATGCTATAGCATGAGACATAGTAGTAAATGTGACAATTTTATTTTTAATATAGTAAATATTGATAACAATAGCAATAGCTATGGCACTGTACTTCATGGCACTGTCTAAGTCAGGGGTGTCAAACTCACTGCCCATGGGCCAGATGAGTCATGCGCTGGCCACCCCCACCCCCAGTTTAGTGAAGGGGGGAAAGTTGTGATATGTCATGTGATGACGTGTTGTGGTGAGTTTGACACCCCCTTATCTAAATGGTTTACTGATTCAGCATATTGCCTCCAACATCTGGGTCCTCATTTTACCACTTTTGGAAGGATTAAAGACTGAGCTAACCTTGAGCAAGGGAGAATTGAACTACTGAACTGCTGGCAGTCAGCCCTAAGCAGAATTAGCCTGCAATATTGCATTCTAACCACTGTGCCACCATGGCTCTTGATAAGTATAAACCATACAAAGGCTCTTTTGAATTCCCCCATAATTTTTAAAAGTGGAAGGAGTATTGAGAGAAAAATGTTTTAAAAATATTCTTCCAGTTGTTCCTAATTACAACACAAACATGTTCCAGTGCATCTTTTTTCTCTTTCCATCCTATTTAAGTCCACAGATGAGACTGACTTGACAACCATGGCTATATAGTGATATCAAAATAGTACTTCCCTTTCATTCCTTACTCTAGCACCATTTCACAGTGTGGAGGGGAGGTGGGGAGGATCTGCTATATTTGTCACCCATGATATCGGAGAGAAATCAGTTGACTGCAGTGAGTAGTAACTAGTGGGAGGATAGGAATTGTCCAAAGAAACATATTATGCAGGCCTAATTTTCTGTGATTAAATGATGAAAGTCCTATAGTCTTAGAAAGATATGCAATGAGATTGGTGGCAAACAAATTAAATAAATAAAATAAAATAAATAAACTTTCTTTCTCTTTCTTCAAAATAGGAACATTTACACAAAAAATGTAACATTTCATTGTCAAATCATAGTTATTGTTTATGCATTAAAAAAACCTCTTGCTGCATGGGACATTCAGGAATATCAGCACACTAACATGGTCTGCCAAAAGTGCAGAGATGTTTGAAATGTGATGCATGAAATTTACACTTGTTGAATTTTCAAAGAATTAAGCATACAGTTCTTTAATTATACCTTAGACAGACAAAATACAAGAGCACTACAAGAATTAAAATAACGATAGCTCAAGAGGAAACCAACAATATTTAATCCATTATTTCAAAGTATATTGTCCTATGTTATTCTAAAATAATTTGAACTTAAAGAGAAACATTTCTGGATTGTAACTGGTTTAACTCTATCTACAATATAGTATATTCATTGTTCTCTATCTTTGCTGCTGAGAGAACAGGAAGCAAATTTGACTTATGTTGAGCCAAAATTTGTATTTCTTAAATAATTTCATTTAAAAACAGAATATTAATAGATAATTCAACCTAGATAGTATCTAAATCTTTTGTAAATCACATATTCTATTGCAGAAGATTTTTATGGGGTGTGTGGACGTAAAAAATAGTAGGTATTTAGCTACAGCAGCATTTGTAAAAATTTCTGAATAAAACACTACTGCAGATCATGACCCAAGCCCTCTTCCTTTTATATATATATATATCAGTGAAGTTGTAATGCATGGATTAAAAATCTGTGGGCTTGTTTCATGATGTCATGATGTTACTTCTATCAACCTGATTATCCCCACTACCCTGTCCTCCCTGCAAACCTTACTGTTTAGATACAGGTAATCAAGGGTATCTGTGTGCAATTGATTTTTCATTACAATCCATCCTGAAATCATTACAGTCTATAATGAAACTTTATCCTTTAATTAAAGTCAAGGAGGATTTTTCCCACAATATTTTATTTTTCTAGATAAAAAACAACAGACAAAAGGGCAGTTCAATAAGAAAACAAAAACCACTAAAACAGCCATCCTGCAAGAATAATAAGCCAACAATTATCCTTTCCCCAATGTATCTTGAGAATGACATAGAATAAGATAAACAAATAAATTTTGCCATTACACCTCCACGATTGCAGGAGTAAAAAAGAACGATAGATAGATAGATAGATAGATAGATAGATAGATAGATAGATAGAT